>CAUJGJ010000309.1:492500-530000 GCA_963170055.1 Halisarca cf. caerulea | reverse complement strand
TTAATTTTGTTGTACACACCTGTTGTTTTTGCCTCATCCATAAGTTTAGTTCCCTATAATAATAATAATAATAATAATAATAATAATAATATTAATATATATTAATACAAGAATGATTCAAGATGGCGGCAAGCATCTCGCGCCTTCGATCGCGCTCTCAATCTCGTTGCTGCTCGTGTATGAAGAATGGCCGTTGCATTAGGTGCCAATGCGTGAAAAATTGTTCACCCTGTATTGATTGTTGGCCCTCCTTGACAAACCCGAAAAGATGTGAGAATTCGGGCCACTTGATTTCAGATAGCGTTCCTTTGGTCGCGCGCCCTAGCGCTGAGGTTCAGTCGATTATTGAGCCATCCATCGATAATCGAGACGGTAGATTCACAGACTCATCCGCATCCCTTGTTACACATACTCACCCCACGGATATCACGACCAACGTGCATGGCATTGCCTCGGAGGTTACGGATCACCATGTCACAGTCAGCGAGCATGGCGTCGACTCCACAGTTACCACAACCACTGGGCGCTGTGTTACCTCCTCCGTCATTCAGCAGCTCTCTTCCTTCCTGAGTCAACCAAGGAAAATATTGAAAAGAATTCCGCGTTTGTCTCGCACAACTGCAGCTAGAAAGTTGGCCAGCATAATCCAACAGGTTATCTCCCGCAATGACGTATTTTCGTGGTCAAGACTTCTCCAGTTTCCGAGGAAATGCCTCTACACACCTCCAAGAGGGGGGAAACGATGGAAGTTATCATCCATTGTCAACAACCAGATCTCTCAGGAGGCTAGTGACGTTGGTGAGCTTCCCAGCAATTTGGGTCGTAGAGGTAAGCCAGCAAAACCACACCACACCATCGAATCCCTTGCTGCTAGGGTCTCAAGTAAACTTGAGGAGGGCAACTATAGAGGTGCTGTAAGATTAGCTTGCTCTGAGGATGTCTTAGCCGAGCATTCAGATTCTATCCATGAGGCCTTAAGGCTTAAGCATCCTCCTCCACATGCAGATTCCTCCATTGATAATCTGGAGCAAGCTTCTCCCTTGCCTTTCCCCATTGATGCTGACCTCATTATGAAATCAATCATCTCCTTCCCCAATGGATCTGGGGGGGGACCAGATGGCCTTCTACCTCAACACTTGAAGGATCTCACAGGGCCGTCAGCTGGCGAGGGTGGTGTGCTCCTGTTGAGGGCTTTGGTGGGGATAATTACATTGATCCTTGAAGGTCGTACCCCTAAGTCCATATGCCCTCTCCTCTTCGGAGCTACACTCATTCCTCTTAGGAAAAAGAGTGGTGGCATACGCCCAATTGCCATTGGGTGCACCATCAGAAGACTTGCTTCCAAATGTGCAGTTCTCCATGCTCTCAACTCTGTCCCACACCTGCTGGCCCCCCATCAGTTGGGTTTTGGAGTCCAAGGTGGGACAGAGGCTGCTGTGCATGCATGCAGGGTGTACTTGAATCATCTCCCACCCAATGAAGCTATTGTAAAGGTCGATTTCCAGAATGCCTTCAACAGTGTCAGGCGAGACAAAATCCTCACTGCTGTCAAAAGATATATCCCTGATCTGTTACCTTTTGTCCACTCTGCTTACTCCAGCCCATCCATTCTCCTGTGGGATAGCTTCCAGATCTCCTCCTCTGAAGGTATTCAACAGGGTGACCCCATTGGTCCCTTGCTGTTCTGTATCACCATTCACGAACTTGTGTCTAGCTTGAAGTCTGATTTGAACGTATTCTATTTGGATGATGGGACCATCGGTGGTACATTGGAAGACATCACGGCAGATCTGAGGTTCATCGAAGAACAGGGCAAGGACCTTGGCTTGCAACTCAATGTGGAGAAATCTGAACTGATTGCCAAGGACCAGTCATCAGCCAGTAATGTGCTATCCATCTTTCCTGGCCTTCAGTATGTACCGCCAGCCCAAGCATCTTTGTTGGGATCTCCTTTGGGAGAGGAGGCCATGGTCATCTCTTTGGAGACCCAAATACACCAGCTAAAAGTGATTGGCGAACGGCTTCACCATCTGCACTCTCACGATGCAATTACCATTCTGCGCCACTCATTTGCTGTGCCAAAGCTTCTCCATGTTTTGCGGACTTCCCCAGCATTCCTGTCTCCTTTACTGCTCTCTTGGGACAATTTACTGATATCCATTGTTTCAAGAATCACCAACATAAATTTTCTTCCTGGTGATCCCTCCTGGCTGCAGGCATCCCTCCCTGTCAGGTCTGGTGGCCTGGGCATCCGGAGTGCCTCTCATCTTGCCCCCTCTGCTTTTTTAGCTTCGGCTGATGGAGCCTCCTCATGTATGCACGGGTTACTACCTGATCACCTGTCCACAGCCATTTACCCAGAAAGGGATTCTGCTCTGTATGCATGGAGGCAGGACCTTCCACCCGACATATCAGAGCCTACAACTTCTAGTCATCAGAAAACATGGGATAAGCCCAGAGTTGAATCGTTATTCAACTCTCTCCTTGCAACATGCACCGAAGAAGAAGGAAAAGCCAGGCTTCTGGCTGCTAGCTCCAGGGAATCTGGTGCCTGGCTAAATGCCCCACCAATCTCATCCCTTGGTCTTCGTATGTCCAACAACACCATTCAAGTTGCCACAGCCCTGAGAGTGGGGGCCCCAATCTGTCAACCCCATACGTGCACTCATTGTGGCCAAGATGTGGATTGCTTTGCCAGGCATGGCCTCAGTTGTAGGTTCAGCAAGGGTAGGCTGCCAAGACACAATTCCATCAATAACATCATATACCACTCCCTCGAAGCTGCCAAGATTCCCACAAGACTGGAACCATCTGGTCTTTGTCGCTCTGACGGGAACCGACCAGATGGCATTACCATGGTCCCTTGGTCCCAGGGGAAGTACCTTGTCTGGGATGCCACTTGTGTGGACACGTATTGTCAATCGCACCAGCACAGAGCCTCACAAGTCCCAGGGGGTGCAGCATCCCATGCTGAGGTGGAAAAGACAAGGAAGTATGCCCACCTGGACCCCATGTACCAGTTCCAACCGGTTGCTGTTGAAACCAGTGGTACAGTAGGTCCCACCTCTGCCTCGTTCTTGAGGGAACTCGGCAAACGCCTGAAGATGGCTACTGGGGAACCTAGATCCTACATCTTCCTCCTCCAAAGGATCTCAGTGGCCATCCAGGTGGGGAATGCCACATCAGTGCTTGGGTCCCTCCCAGCTACCTCTTCTGATGAGGACTTCTTAATTTAGTCTGTAGTTTTATTTAGCTGTATCTGTATTAATTTTGTATCTGTAGCTAATCGTAAGTGTATAGTTGTGTATAGTTATTAATAATAATGACTATCTGTATCTAGTGTTTTAATTTAGTTGTACATGTCCATTTATTACCGAGCGGTTTAGCGAGGTTAATTGTTTCCGTCGTATAGGGGAGTCTGATCGAGAAGCCCACGCACTTAATCGTATATTTTGGCCAATATGTCGTTTCTTTGTGCGCAAGTTGCAAGTCGGTGATAAAGTAAAGTGGCGGTGAAGTGGCAATAACAGAAGCGGGCAAACGTGTTCTATGTGATAAGGTAAACTTTATGTGCATTTCCCCACTGGGTATTAGACAAAACGCGCCCAAAGTCACTTACGTTTGGGTCCGTGACAGTCCCATCTTGACTGATACGAAAAAATTAACAATCTTCATTATTATTGCACAATAATGTCTAAAACTTCTATACAGCGATTTTCAAGTTTCTTCCGCTAAACAGTAGGATTCACAATTTTGTTGTTCGGGTGATCGAATTGAGTAGCCATTGTGTCAGCCATTGTGTCGGACATCTTTAGGGGCATCTTTTTTGCAACTGCGCATGCGCAAGGACACGTGTAGATTATATGGCGCTATCTCCAAGACTGCTCTGTTTGCTTTCTTTGTTGTTTCGGCGAAGTCTATAGGACGTCTTCTTTCTCTGACAACTTTGTTCGAGTACAAGCTATAAAAATGAAAAAATAAAGGAATTACGAACTGCTGGCAACTTTTACCAATAAACTGGCGGCCCGTTTTGCTTGGAGTCGAACATGTCAGTTTTATCTATGGTTTCGAAACAAGTGATTTAGCGAAAAGAAGTAAGAAAATTGGAATGTGAAGTGTCATAAAAAGGTATTGATTGACAAATTACAGTTCAATATCGTTCGTGTGTTGCGCACTTTTGTTATTGTTTTCCACTGTACTTGGAACACTTGATTTGACTAACTACGGTTCATGTGCACCACTTTGCACCACCTTGTGATAAAATTATACATATTTGATTGACATAATCTGCAATGTGTGATTATATCTGATATGATAGAGACTAATTGCATGCTACGTTGACTTATGATAATATAACTTTCAAACAAATTCTATAACGTAACAGATCATTTGTACAAAATCAATGCACAAAATGTTCTGGCCATGTAGGCCTTCATCAGCTGCATAAAATGTTTTATACAGCTGATGAAGGCCTACATGGCCGAAACGTTGTGTGCATTGATTTTGTACAAATAATCTGTTACGTTCCTGATCGAATGTAAACTGACACTTCACATTTCATTTAACATCCTGATATATACATGCAGCTCATTTTCACTGGTATTGTTGGTATGCCGTTTTCTAAAATTATACATGCAATACAGCAAAGAAAACATGTAATTGAGCACATGATGTATTCACCTTGACTATTGTTTGTCGAAGTCTAAGTCTGAGAGATGTATGTAGTACATGTATGGAACATGCACCGCTATGCCAAATATTATTATAATGTGACATCAGTGGACTTTCAAACTGATATAGCAAATGATTATATACCGTATATGCTCTAATTTTTCTTCATTCCAAATATTCGTCATGGGCTCCAAAAGGGATGAAAAGCATTCTAATTGATGACGAAATAACATGTGTTTTAATCCTACGTATGTCAGAGACCCTAATTATTCGTCACGCAGGCTGGCCGCCTTCATTCTGCCATTTGTTGTGCCATTGATATACCGTACTGGAGAAACCGCTGTTCCTTCGTTTATATTTGTCATTTTTATTTCGTTTGAGTAATCGTCAAATCATGGAAGATTTTCATTTTTCATTCGAAATTCCTTGTATATGTGCATGGTATCCTCGAACGGGCGCAACAGTTCTCAAGCTAGAAACGTCTATTTTTTGATGGTTCTAATTCGCCGTCATTGATTCTAAATATTTGTCCCCCCATTCCAATTATTCACCACCTTTCAGAAACCTTGCAATTCCATTCCAAATGACGTTTTTTCGTGACAATTGCTCTGACGAAAAATTAGAACATAAACGGTATATGCACATTTATGTATATTTGTTAAATTCTGATTTTAATTGGATTATACCATGTGAAATGTGTCTGAAGACAGCCTCTGCAGAAACCATGGATTTCATTGCAATCAAACAAATCTAATGTAACCCAAAATTTGAACCTATTTTATACACAGCAGCCTGTGTCGCAACTGTACTCCAAGCACCTGAATATGTCAAATCCACAAATTTAAATGCACTTACATACAAATCATCTAAAACACAATGTCATGCAGATTGGCTACACATCACAGAAACAAATTTCATGTACGTATGAGCAGCAAGTTATAAATGACATTGTGCATGTGATGTATGTTCAATCAATATGAAGTTCATGGATTTAAAAGAAATTTTAAAGTCAGACTTAATTCTTGAAAAAAAAAACAGACTGTTTGTTCAAATAGAACCAAATAATAAACCAAAAATGTTTGCAACTTCGTTTCTATCACTCGATCATGCAGTTGTGTGGTGGTACATGAATTACAATATTATTGATTCAGAATTAATCAAGGTCTACGAATGCATATGTTCAGGTAAATTGACAATAGCATTATGTTGAGGAAGCATAATTATAATACTAACTTCTAGCACCATGGACTGCAAATTGGTTTCTTGTGCAGATTATGTGCAGTGGTACATGTCACATGCATTGCTCAGTGCTATTGTCAATTTGAATGTTCAAGCAGGCCAAATTGAACCAAGCATTGCAATTCAATTGAATCATATACAATGAAAAGTGACCATTTATTTTGGCAATGCAAATTTAACGCAGTGTCACCAGAAGAAATAAAAACTCAACAGATTTGTGTCAATCACTGATGCATGACTCAATCAAATTGAATGTCAAATGTCACAAATTGCAAATGTTACACTGTCGTACAGCCTTGCTTCTCGAGTACTGATACTGTAGTCTACACACTGTGTCTTGCAAGCATGTGTCAAGTGAGTAAACAACAAAACTGCTAACTTTGCATCTGCATGGCAATTGTAATATACCATTGCACTGGCAATCTAGCCTTATAACTCAAAGCATGAGCACACACATCAGTTTTTAATTCATAAGCAGCAGTCAAAATGGAATTGAACACAATTCAATTTCTATTTCAAAATTCAATTTTTGTTTTAGCAATCGCGAGGTTCTGAACTTCGTTCACAACTAGTATTAATATTAAATAATAATAATAACGCGTTGTTGGCCAAAGATGGCGGCCAACACGCGGGTGATCATTGCTGAAGATGAGCTTGAAGTGACGTCTCAGTCAAAGAATCGGTCAATGGATAAGGCAGGGAACTGGTCGAAACATCAAGTTCCCAGTGACTGCCATCGCCATCGCTTGCTGCTTTCCATGGGATGGGGAGCATCCTTCTTTGCACCTTCCGCCTTTTCGGCTTTTGCTGTTGGCGCTCCTCACCCATGGACAGTCTGTCGGGCTGAGATAGAGCAGAAAGAACAGTCGCTGGCCGTATCAGGCTTCCTTCTTCTACGTTGGCAGTTGCCCAAGGGCATTAAGGAGTGCGTTCTTCTTTGCACCTCCCGCCATTTTGGCATTGCTGTTGGCGCCTCCTTTCATTTGCTTATGGACAGCTACGACGGGAAGAGAGCTAAGCCTTACTTGCCTTGTCATTGACAGTAATTATAGGTCTAGAACAATTAGAATGACTTGTTGTAAATTATGATAATAATAAATGTAATAATAAAATAAAATAAAAAAAAAATAATAATAATAATAACACATACTCTAACACATACTCTAACACATACTCTAACACATACACATGCACCATATATAAATAATAATTCAAACAAAATAAAGGGGGACAGGCGTCAATCAACATCAAAATCAATGTCCTGGGAATCAGATGGAAGCGTTCCCATCACACTGGCAGCATTCCCAACCTGGATGGCAACTGAGAGTCGCTGAAGTAAGTGGGTGTATGACTTTGGCTCTCCTGTAGCCATCCTCAGCCTCCTCCCCAAGTCCCTCAGAAAGGCCTCAGATGATGGCCCCATGCTACCACAGGTCTCCAAAGCAATGGGCTGAAAGTTGTAAACCCTATCGAGATGAGAGTATTTGCTGGTCTTCACTCCTTCAGCCTTGGCAGCTGCGCCCCCAGACACATCTTTAGATTGTTGGAGGTTGGATGGACAGAATGTGTCAACGCATGTAGCGTCCCATACAAGGTATTTTCCTGCAGACCAAGGAACCAGAGATACCCCATCTGGACGTTTGCCATCCGAACGATGAAGTCCAGATGGTTCCAGTCTGGAAGGGATGTTGGCAGATGCAAGAGAGTGCAAGACAATGTTATTGATAGCTTGGTGACGAGACCTCCTCCCCTGACTGGACTTGCAACTAAGGCCGTGTCTACCAAACTGGTCCACCCCCTTACCACAATGGGCACAGGTGTGAGGCTGACACAGAGGTGCTCCAACTCTCAGGCCCACAGCAATTCTGACAGCATCATTACTCATTCGGAGCCCAAGCGAAGAGATCGGAGGTGCATGCAGCCATGCACCGGACTCATTGGAGCTAGCAGCTAAAAGTCTTGCTGTGGACTCCTGATCACCTGTTGCCAAAAGAGAATCAAGGACAGACGCCACCCTTGGTTCCTCCCACATTCTCTGTGAGCTAGATGTATTTGGAGTATGTAATGGTGATAGATCCTTGCTCCAAGTAGCCAAGGCAGAATCCCTCTCAGGATAGTTGGAGATAGGGAAGTTGGCCAAATGAACTGGTAATAAGTCTCGCACCAAAACGGAAGCTCCTTCAGCTGAAGCCAAGAAGGCAGAGGGGGCAAGGAAGGAAGCTCTTCTGATGCCAAGACCACCACATCTGACTGGTAGAGTAGCCTGAATCCAGGAGGGATCCTCAGGATTGAAATCGATGTTGGTAATTCTGGAAAAGATGGAAAGCAATAGGTTATCCCAGGATAACAGCAATGGAGACATAAAAGCAGGGGATGTACGCAGTATGTGGAGGAGCTTTGGGATGGCAAAGGAATTGCGGAGTATTGTTAAGGCATCATGAGTTTGGAGATAACACAATCGCTCCCCAACAACCTTAAGTTGCTGTAGTTGAGATTCAAGTACTGCGGTCATGGAACCATCACCCAAAGGGGATCCCAAAAGTACTGCTTCATTGGGCGACATCGGCTGCAGACCTGGAAACTCCAAAAGAAAACTCTGCATTGCTGATCTATCAGTGCAAATCAACTCGGATAATAATAATAATATAAATATAATAATAATAGCCAGCGGCTCATTACCACCACTTCAGACCCCACGTCCAGAGCATTTTTGGTTCAGAGAATTGCATGCCGTCGCCATCCAGCGTGGAAATGCTGCCTCTGTTCTTGGATCCTGTGTTGCATGTGATTTTTGTGTTAAAATTTGTGATTAGTATTAATTATGTTTGTTTGTGTCCAGTTTGTGTTTAGTCGTTGTAGTAATGTTAATCTGTTTTGAGCCTGTGTTCGGTAATTTTGGTTTGTGTTCAGTTTATTATTTTTTGTCTAGTATTATAATCTGTTTTGAGCCTGTGTTTAGTAATTTTTGTTTGATAATAATAATAATAATAATAATAATAGTAATATAATGATTAGGAAAGTTTGATACAGACAAGAAAAACAATCTAAACAATAAAATACAACATAATGATAAATTTATTAAACACTTGCACAGATATACAACAACAATCACAAACGGACATGCAATATAAGTATAACAAATAATAATAATAATAATAATATATAGTTTAATTTGTATATATTGTGATAAATTAGTACATAATATACACACAACAATTAATCATAATAATACACATAAATGCATGCACATTATACATCATGCTAACTCATCACTTACCCACATGTACACTGTCACTCTGATGAGGGGATGTGTCCCTCTGTCACACATTGTGTGATGGATGTTGGGGCAGAGCTGGGCGGAGTGGACAGAGCGGGATCCGCGAAGGCACATGATAGATGATCGCAGAAGAGCAAATCCAAGTCAAAAACGTAACCAACGGATGAAATTGTTGTTTGGCTCAGCTTTCTTCACTGCAAGCAGGTGGGCGAGTCTCTTATACACAACAGCAGTTGACTTGCCCATTACCCCAGAAGTGGAGAAAATGAGTGGAGAGAAGGAGGCATGCTCAACATCTCTGATCCTCTGTTCATATTTGCGTCTCTTCTCCTGTTTTTGCCTTCTAAAACAGGTCTCAGGGTGGAGGTTGCGGTAGGAGTCAGCATTGGGGTTAAATACTCGTACATCCATAAAAACCTTCTCATGGTGCGATCCCCAGAATCTACCAGCACTGATGTCCAATTTAATTAGCTTCTTCATCCCTGTTAGCAGTTCTGTAATGCAAGGTCTCTCCAGTAAGCGGTTGGAGGAAGGTCCCGGATCTCATTGTGTCTGAGGGTGGGAAATCCACCCTTAAGACAGTTCAGAGCATGATCAACGCTAAAAACCTTCCCATACTCGCATCTGGTTGGTACACCATCAGGGGACCAACCATATCTGAGGACCACAACATCTAGGAAGGCGCGTTTGTGGAGAACAAAGTCACAGGCTTTTAGTGGTATAAGGTGGACAACCAAGAAGAGGCACCATCCTGCGGCTGATGATAGATACCTGGCGCTGGAGTCTGGGGGAAAACTGTGCCACTATCTCCCGGGATATGTCCTTCCTCTCACTATGATGCTGGCGGATGACTGCCTTCTTGTTCTCTTTGTGCTCTTCAAGGAGGTTGGCATGCATCAAGAGACTTCTGTTGACATTTCACAGCATCAATGAAAGGGCTGCAGATCCTTTGTGAAAGGGATCTTTGCTGTGAGGATAAGTGAAAAGGATGGGGTATACCCATGCCGCCATCTCTAACTGCAAGAGCAAATAACTCTACATACTAAAATAATTATTTTTTATTTAATTTAATGAAAATGTTATATAATATGTAATATATTAAGGATTTAGCAATGATATGATTAGTGGCACCAACTGGACATACTATATTGGAGGTGATTGTGTCAGAGTTGTATTACCAAAGCAATCCTTTTCACAAAGTATAGTGATTTGACCAATAATAATAATAATAATAATAGTATATTTATGCTAATATATTATTGCAAATGTATACTGTTGCATGACATCTACATCTGGTCTTCCTCAAAATGATACTTATAAAATGATCTAATAGTATATAATAATAATAATATGTTGATGCAATGACTTAATTGCCTTTCTGATCACAATCACCTCGGGCATATTATTTATTTTATAATGTATACATTCAGTTTGGTGCATATAATATTGTTTTATATCATAATTATCATAGGCGGTGGAAGGGGGGGGGGGGGTAGTCAGTGGCAGTCGCCTCCCCTAAATTTTAGTTGAGGGGGGCACTGCCCCGGGGCCCCTTAAATTTGTATGCAATATGATCGATACTAATTACTATGACTTGACAATGGCATATCCAACAATAAAATTAATCCTGAAAATGCCCCCATGCAAAAGTTGCAAAATATATGATTTTCACGAATTGTAGGACCACATTTAAGTGTGATTCTATAAAATTTAATCCTCATGACATGACATCATACAATCATATTATGCAACAATTAACCAAAAAAAGGATGCCTCTGAAGCAGTATCGAATTAAGGATATTAATATGCATTCAATTGCTATGCACACTTCATACACCACCCCCCTAAAGTTTCCACTGGCACTGAAGAATCATAATATAATTTAATAAGGTGGTTACACAAAAGAAAGGCAGAATGTGTATATAATCTGTACAAAATTAAGTCCAGAGATCAATCCCCCCACTCCCCCTCCTTCGCAGCTATATAGAAGTGTATAGCTTGCTTCCATGATCCCTGCCGGGTCATCCTCAATAGTTATATGTTATAAATAGTGCAACGTTAACCCTCGTGATTGTCTTAATAAATAAACAAACCAAAAAAAAAAAAAAACATTAAAACAATCAAGACACACACGGACTGATAAATCAAACTATCCAAATCTTGCTTCTCACAATTTTTCAATCATCTGCCTCAATCCACTGTCTATACTTCCTCTATGTAACAAATCAACCACTTTTTCCTCCTCTGACATTTCCTCCCATCCCATTGATCTACACCCTCTTGACTTCAAGTCGTCTCTCCACTGGGTAGTTTAGAAACCAGCAAACCACGTCTTCCACTTCCCCTCTGTCACATGCAGTACCTGCAAATACACTGCTCTCTTAATTTTGTTCGTTCCTCCATCTCCCCATTTCAATCCTCAGTCCCACCAAACCTCCTCGGATCATCATCAGTCTTCTCTGTCTTTTGTCTGTGCACTACTGGCGGTTCCTCGTGCTTCCTCATAACTTCCCTCAGAAGGGCAAGTTTTGGTTGTTTTGAAGCCACCTCCAGCCATTCACTCCTCACGTGCACCTTCCTATACAAAAGGAATCACCCATCAAAAGAATTATATATATATATATATATATATATATATATATATATATATATATATATACTGCCTAATGTCGTCTATATATGTTCATACCTAATAATTATTGTAATAAATGACATGTATGTATGCAGCCAAAATTTAATGAGAAGCCTTTACCATAATAAATTATAAGATTTCTATAATGCCGCTAATCCAGCTAGTTCAATACATGTGCTCAAACACCTATTTTATGCCGCATATGGTTTGCTTGTATTGAAGTAATTAAAGGACTTAGTATGTACGTCTTCCCTTATAAGACACCCTCTACATAGCGTGATGAACCTCACTGCATTTCTGCCCTCATGAATGTTGCTAGTGTAACTCTTGATTTAATAAAATAAGCAGCTAATGCAGAATTATTTACTAGGTATCATGGCTGACAAAATTGCCATACATGTTAGATGTGTGCACATACAGAGATACACACAATTTCAAATACATGTGGTCAACGGAGCAGCTGAAAAGAATTTCTTGCAAACCACAGATTCTGAATATTAATGAATGTAAAATAATATAAATTCTTGTGCCCAGTCTGGTGTCACAGTTTAGCATACAGTAAGTCAGAACTGCAGGGATGGGTCACACTGACCACCAAGAGAGCCTTTCACTTTCTAACAACAGTCAAACATTTCCTCAACATGGTAATGGGGTTGACAGCAGTGGTGATGTTGATTCTGAAACTACTCAAAAAGCTTGTGATTATGATCAAGAGAGTCTTCCACATTCAGAACTGTCTAGCGTTGGACAGGCTTCATTTGAGCAGAATAACAAGGTTGAAAATGGCAGTGATGATAATCCCCAACCGAACAAACAGGATGTCCGTGTTACAGTAAGAAAGAGCTACACTCAACTTGCAGTAGCCGGCTTTTGTTTATGTTTTGGCAACCTTGCATACTTCACTATGGCTGCTGTTTACACATCCTTGAATGCACAGCTAGGTTTTATTGCCTTTGGAGTATTGTGGCTTACATTAATGCTCACACAGATGTTCATTGCATCTCCCATGGTTAATGCATTCGGACCAAGAATCACTGTATGTCTTGGAAACATCTCCTCCACTTTTTTCATTTTGTTAAACTATTATCAGTCGTGGCCTACCCTCATTTTTGGTGGATTTTTTCACGGATTAGGCGCAGGTTCAAGATGGATAGGTACCTACAGTATTGTGAATACAGCCGCAAAAGAACTAGCAAAATTGAAAAATAAAGCACCTGAACGTTACATTGCTATTTTCAACGGAATTCTACTACTATCCTTCTTTTCCTCCACATTGATAGGAAGCATGCTGTCTTCTGCTTTTCTTCTTCCAACAAAAATCACTTCACTGTTTCAGCTTTCTACTGATGGCCTCCATATGGACTTGTTCTCTGCCGGGAACTCTACAAATCAAACACATGAGACTTGTTCCGAGACATCTGATGAATTTGTGGTGCCAGACTGGGCCTATTACAGTCTTATCACAACGGGCACTGTATTCTCATTAGTGAGCATTGGAGTTTCATTGTGCCTTAGGGATGCAGAGGTCTCTTTCAGAGGTTTATGTGATTCTAGTCAATTGTGTAGAGCAGCCACTACAAATTCTAAGTTCCACACTGCCTTCAAGCAGTTTGTGGCAAAGTACTACAAGCCAGTACTAGGATCATTTCTTCGTTTCAGGTACATTACTATCATGATTATCTCTTTTCTCAATGGAGTGAGTAGAGTGTTCTACTTTGGAACCTTCTCAAGGGTAGGTATGAAATATACATAACAGTATCCAATGTATCATTATGTATTTGCAGTGACCTTATATTATAATATTTTTGTGACAATTAATATTGTATGTTATTGCATTTGCATGACGTTTATATATATATATATATATATATATATATATATATATATATAATATTATGTTAAATTACAGTGATTTATGCATGCCCATATGTGTGTGCACACGCACGCGCGTGTGTGTGTGCGTGTGCGTGGGTGCATATGTGTATACATGTGTGTATGTGTGTCCAGCTGGCATAATATTATGTGTCCAACTGGTGCATGTGAGGGGCTGGTTATAATTATTAGTAATCGCTTTTAAGAGCTTAAGCCTGTTACCAGCAGGTGGTGTTTTTGGAAGGATGAAAACTGTGACTCTCAGCAGCTTACAGGTGAAATTATACCTGTCGATCAGTTTCAACCACTGGAAACATTGAATATGACTTGGGTATGTCATTGGCTGGTGCTATAGATGCGCTATTAGCCTGGATATTACTGAGAATAGGGTTGGGAACCACTGCTGCTGCAGCTGTGAGTTAGGTGGACACGCCACCGCTCTTCAGCTGCAGCCCAGCCTTACCTATCTCAAGGGGCTTGCAACCTCACAGATGGGCAACCCCTAATATTGCACGAGGGGGCCATAAGGGATAGTGGGGGCAGCTAGGCCCATATCCAGTGGGTCTCTCCCTCACTGGGCTCACCCCCCAGTTGGCCCCCTTTGGGGGCACAATAGCCTGCACTGCAGGCTGTGGTATTGCAAGTTACAAGTACATGTGTGCATGCATAATATTTGTGTGTATGTGTATATTATGTGTATGTATGTGTAATTGTTACAGTAATATATAATACACATAGGCATACAATGAAACCTCTCTAATAAGGACATCATAGGGACCACCGTGAGGTGTACTGTTTATAGAGGTGTCCTTATTTCAGAGGGTCTGAATCAGTGTTGTGGCCATTACAGGGGTATCACAATCAACTACCATTGCAATTATCTTGATATTAAAGCATTACGATTACCATTACCACCACGGATCTCCACTAAAACAATCAATTACCATTGCAACTACATTTCTACAATTGCAATTACAATTACTAATTACAGATTTATTCTTGAATGCTTGCAAAAGTTACTACACCTTACTGAGATTTCATATTTGTGGTGATTTAAATCCTGTGATTGCATGATGTCATTTTCCATTTCTACCAGGCACTTGGTTTACCGAAGCACAGAAACTAGCCTCAACCTAGCCAAAATCTACCTTCTTAGGTGACCAAATATGTTCACAGATATAAACAATATACATCAGAGTAGTTGCATGGTAATTGTGTAATTTGATGCAAATAGCAAAAGAATACCAACTACCATTACAACTACTCGGAGACTGAAAAAGTTGCATTACAATTACATTACCATTACCGGCAAATGTATACCTAATTACAATTGATTACAATTACTAATTACCATTACCACAACACTGGTCTGAATGTACACATATCGATGTGAGGGACTTCAAACGGGACATGCAGAGAAAGAGACTACATTTCAGAGTTGTCCTTATACTGTACATATGTGACATTGCATGCCTGTCTGTCTGTCTGTATGTATGTATGTATGCATGTTTGCATGCTTGTGTGTGGGTGTATGTATGCATATGTATGTTTGTATGCTTGTCTCCAATATATATATATATATATATATATATATATATATGTCATATAATTGATTCATTCCTTACTATATATTTTTCCTATATTCATGCAGCATTTTATCTCTGAATGTCTTGGTGTTGGCATTGTTGGGTTATGCGTCATTACCTGGGGACTTGGCTCTTTGCTAGCAAGTGTTCTTCTCGGAAAGATCACATACTACACTTCACGTACATTGGTAGCTCTCTTAACAGCTCTCCTCCATGCTGGAATGCTCCTAGTCATGTTGTTTTGGGAAAGACAACCGAGTTACGTCATGGTCTTTTTGATGTCTCTGGGATGGGGCATTACTGATGGTGTGTGGGCTACACTACCAGCCAGTAAGTTACAATATATAGCACACTATAAATGCACTGCATGTGCTTGTAAACATGTACTTATATAGTTATGCATACACTTCAAAGATCGATGGTCTTCAATGATATTGCAAATTACATAATACACGTACAAGAACATGTATGTGGTTTCATTTTTACTTATATCACAGTATCTCTCTCTTCACTGTAGTATATTTAGGAATTGTTGCAAAGTCTCAAGAAACAAATTCTGCATTTGCTGTAAACTTGGGATTTCTTTCTCTGGGTGGATCCATTTGCTTTTTTGTTTCTGCCTACATAGACGTGGACATTGTCCTGTGGGCTCTGCTGTCTATCTTGGTTGTGGCCGTCATCTTTTATGTCATTGGCGAGAAGGTATTCACTCCATCCAAGTGCTGTATCCAAAAGGCTTCCAGTGATGAATGTCCATCCCAAAAGAGTGACAGTGCAGTTACCATGGCCATGCTTGTACAGATTGCTGGCAAGCTTAAAGTTTTTGGAAGAAAATGATGAACAGTAAATTTCCCATATATTTATGCTAGCCCTTATTTTACAGACATGTAGTTGCGTAGCTATATACATATTAGTATTTCCTACAATCATATTATAATTAATATTTTAAATACAATATATGTGTGCAGATCAGCAGCGTGTGCAATGTATGTTTAGATAATAATTTAATTCAAACGAATTTACCATTGGCAATGATTACAATGAATAAAATCAGGTCCTTAGTTTAGGAAATCTCTGGGTGCTCATAGCTGAAAAGAAAAGCTGGCTGACAATTACAAGACTTGGGGCACAATTGTGCATGGTGATTATAAGCTAAAACTGCATGCATGAAACCTTCATCTGTGCAGGTAAGTACAGCTAGTGAAACCTCTATAAAAGGACACCTCCATGCACATACAGCCATGCATCTGATTCTTTAACAGGACATGCACCAGTCATTGCTCTGCCACATCTGACACCCCTCACATCTGACACCCCTCACATTTGACACCCCTCACATTTGACACCCCTCACATTTACATGCATGTGTGCATACATTTAAACCCTGGCTCTGAAACAAGGACACTTCCATAACAGCTGCAGGACAGTTAACAACAGTCCCAACATTGCATGGAGGTATCACTACACGTACTTGTAACTTTCCTTTGGAATTATTTAGAAATTGCCAAATTATAATAATGGAGTATATACCACCCCCTAATCATGTCAGCAATATCTGCACATGCAAGGAAAAATCTGCCTGAAGCACCATACTGTACTCCTCAGGAAAATGACAATTTGCCTGTTGCATGACAAGGATAGACCATTGTTTTAAGGCATTTTTACATACAACTTACATATGTACATACAAGCTTCCACCCCAAAACAATTCCAACTGAAATACAAATTATAGTGGAGTAGGCCCTCCTACTTGAGTGTCAAAATCAGCCTTGAATGGTCTATAAAATGGCGTTAAGTGCAACATTATATAACCTAAAAACTCAAATTTTTATAATTACTCCTGCGTCCACAATATATCTAGGCGTACACAAACACATTCACACACACACACACACACACACACACACACACACACACACACACATGCACAAACACGCACACACGCACACACGTACACACATGTACACATGTATACACTGCAGGCACTTAATTTATTACTATAGAGAAGGCCATAATTATGTATACTTGAGCGTCAAAATCGGCCTTGAATGGTCTAAAATGGCCTCAAATGCAACATTATCTAACCTAACAACTGAAATTTTCCCTGGGTGTGTGTGTGGGGGGGGGGGGGGCATGCCCCCAGATCCCCCTAGTTTGTACGTACATATACCCCTGCACTCCATTTATGTACATATCTGCATGCACATGCAGGCATGTGTTTTACAGATGTCTAGGATACCACATATACATACATGCACATCTAACTATATTAGACAATGCATGATGTTAGGTCATATACATAGATAGTATTTGCATGCATTGTATACGGAATTGTTATTACGGGTAAAAAATACAAAAAAACATGTACCTGCCCCCCTTACTACACTTTGTAATTACCCCCCCCCCCCCCCCCATCATCACCCTGCTATATACTCGCAATGCATGCATCAAATCTACATCCATGTCTCGCACAGCAGTCATTCACAGTAATACTCAAGCTTCCCCCCCAAAATTTTAATCCTAGATAAAACCCTGCCATGTATAATATACATTCACACATACACACATACGTATACATTTACACATACTGTACATACAGTCATACGTACATACACACATACGTACGTATATATATAAATATATATATATATATATATATATATATATATATATATATATATATATATATATATATATATACATACACACACACACACATGCACACTGCACATAATATATGTATACAGTATATATGTACATAGTACATATATACATAATATACATTCAAAAGAATTCCACAATTAATGCTATATGCAATAATACAATGTACGTAATACACACACAATATTATACATAAAGACAATAAATTACATTAGAGCTTATTATGCCAATAAAAAATGTCATGCAAAATACAACTGTATTAGTTCACTGTGAAAATATAAATCCAGAAATACATTTTCTAAAATGATTGAACAGTCTTTGGGAGCATAACATTTACACGTTATTCCTCATAAATATAAAGCCTTCAAGCAAAAATTTACTCCTTTGGTGCCTGGGGACTAGTCTGAAGCAGTTCAGACACACTCTCACTAGATGTATGAAAAAAGACATGTATGGCAGTGAACATAGTATGTCTCTGATTAACATTCCACAAATAGGCCTCAGATATACAATGAGAGGACACCCCTGAAATGCAGCTGCCTCTCTTAACAGGACAATATTATATAAAACACAGCCCATTGAAAACCCCTCACATTGCCACATATACAATTTTAAACTATCCAAATTAAGGAGACCTCCATCTACCGTTTTTTCGAGAAAAAACTTGATTATCAGAATGCATTAAAAATCATCATTCTCTTACAAAGACAATGCTTACTACTGACACTTACTACTGACACACATTTAATTGATTTGCATGTACTAAGGAGTTACGACAGGTAATCTCAATAGCTTGCTACCTGTGCATGTTAATATTGCAATATCTAATGTTCAGCCTGGGCATAGCTGACAGGCACAGCCTTTAACACAGTACAAACCTATGGTGAGTACATTTCATGTATAAATAAATATTGTGCAGAAGATGCAAGGTTAAATAGTCGTACTTACAGGGCCTTCTCAGAAACCACATAGTGGATTCGAGGACTTGGGAACAGATGGAATGAGGAGCACAGAACATTGCTATACGAACCCATTTCTGCAAATTGTGAAAGTCAAAATACATAACCACTCTGTATATCGTACAGGCACATATACATACAGTGGAACCTTGCTAATCTGACACTCCAAGGGACACAAAGTTTTCGCTGGATTAGCAAGAATTCTGGATTAGTGAGAACACAAAGTCATGCAATCAATCTCCGAATATTCACTATACTATAGAATAGGTTAGAATAACCAAAGCTGCAACTGAATTAGATGTTTATAATAACACTATAATGTTGCTATGCATGCTTGGAGTAATACAAACTTTAAAGTACAGTTAGCAAGTCGGCTAGCTATGGTTTCTAGTTTATTCACAAACTCAATTTAGGGCCTTCTTCTGTATCGTAGGCCCACTAACTAGAATGTTCTTTGAATGATCCTTGTAGAAAAATTGAAAATAAATTTCTTAAGTTATTATTAATCTAATCCTGCTGGTTTATTCAGGCGCTGGCATTTGCTCGATCGATTTTCCTCAGAGTGCTTCTCATAAGGCTCCATCTTGCGCAAAATATCCCTGACAGTGCTCCTGCCAATCCCGAAGTCTTCCCAAAGCTGTTTCTGTGTGCTCTTCAGCCTTTTACTATTTGCTTCAATCAGATTGATCTTCTTTTCCAAAGAAAGTTCCTTATGCAGTCACTTTGGTTATCGAGTCACCACCATTTTTGTCGAACTCGCAAGGTTTTACTGATGCGGTTGGAGTGCAATTTGATTGGTCGGTTTCCAGAATAGGAAGAATTCTGGATTATTCAAGGCATTTTGTGTACAATAATTGTCTGTGCATAAGAAATGGGCTGGTTTAGCAAGGATTCCGGATTATTCAGAAGTCGGTTTAGCAAGGTTTCACTGTAATTAAAATATATCACTGTAGCAATCCCTTACCTTTGCAGTACATCCAATCTCCAATATCCAGCTCAGGCAGCATGATGTCAGTACATAAGACATCTTCAGGAGCACAGTAGTGACCAAAAATAGCACTTTTGTAGATTATGAGGTTATCTTCATCACTATCTTTTTCACGCTTCTATAAGAGCAGTGTGCATGAGAAACACTGATATCAAAGTACAGTGAAATCTCCGAATAAAGAACACTTTTGAGACAATGTAAATTCGGCTGATTTGATCTATGCAGAGAGGTTTCCCTCTTTGGGAGGTTGAAAATGTATTGTAAGAAATATACTGGGACCATAAGACGTGTCCTTTGTAGGGAGGTTCATTATACTGTATACTGTGTCCTCCTAATTTTTGGGATAGTCCACTATGGGAGGTTCCACTGTAATATCCACTTTAAGTTAATTGTACATACAGTGCGTGATTGTCCTGCCACATACGGATGACAGTACCTTGCTGTTGGTGAGCCGCAGTGGAGAAAAGTTCAGCCTTTTGCCAAGAAACTGACTTGCAGCTAAATATGATCCAAATATTCCATCGTTGAGATAGTACCAAAAAAGCTAAAAGTACATATATACGTATGTAGGCATTCAAATTAGAACTGTGTATTAGCATATTATATATATATATATATATATACATATATATATATATCACATGTGTAAGCATGCATGCACACTTCCATACAAACATGCACACAATTGCTGCATACTGCATGCACTCATGCACGCCCACACAGCCACACACAAACACATTCAAACACCCTCCACACACACACACACACACACACACACACACACACACACACACACACACACACACACACACACACAAACACAAACACACTCAAACACACAACACCAATTCAAATGGACTATAGATGTACATGAACATGAAGTGTTATATAATACAACAGTTCAATACCTGTGGATTGACATCAACACCGTAAGAGAATGCATAAAGTGTAATACCTTCTCTTCATCATTGTGAATAAGCCTTTTAGATATCACTTTAGCAAATGTTGTGCAAGTGGGTGTTGCAAAGTACTTCCCGGGTTCCGCTATCACCTGCAATCCTATGACATCACCAAAGCTATCACTAATGCTCTTTTTTATAACTGTAGCTAGCTCTTTGAAGTCATCAGCTGATTTTTCCTCACCCGGAAACCCTCCTCCAATATTCAAGATAGTCATTTGCATCCCATGAGTATGGTGTGCATAGTCAAATATTTCTCTGCTAGTCTCGACTGCCTTTTTGTACACTGTGCCATGTCCACATTGACCAATATGAAAACTAGTACACACAGAGGGTGAAAGAAGGACTGTGTAGGCAGTAGTTTAATTATGTACCTTGACAAGACAGCCTCCATGCATGATATAAACTGCTTGATACAAGCTAGAGAGGAATCTCCGAATAAAAAACATTTTGGGAGGCAGCCATTATGTTCTTTGCAAGGAGATTATCCTCTTTGGGAGGTTTGAAATGTATTATTACTATATATAGGGAGAAAATATTTTTGGATCTCAAGCTGTGTCCTATGTAGAGAGGGTGTCCTTAATTTGGAGTCTGCACTATCGGAGATTCCACTGGATAATTATAATGCATAGGTGGTGAAACTAAAACCCCTAAAATTTAACCCTAACCCCTCTAAATTTTTATGCATTACTATGACTTTACAATGGAAAATCCAACAAAAAATAGTGAAAATGCCCCAAAAATAGTAAAATGTACAATTTTTTCACAAATTCTAAGATAGAACCACATTAATTGTGATTCCATAAATCCTCATGCATGCATGTCTGCCATGACATATGATATGCAAATATTTAACCAAAAAGTTGATGCTGCCTCTCAATCAGTATTGAAAGATAATACACATTCAATTGCTACGCGCATTGTACCCCCCCCCTAAAGTTTACACGTTCCACTGCCATTGTAATTGTAGCTGTGAGTGTCTATAACATGCACTACTAATGGCCTAAAAGTGGTAAACGCATGGCTGTAGTAGCCATTGTACACAAACCCTGATAAACAAACACATCACTAAAATTTGACCATTGGGTATTACCACATCTTATGAAGGTGTATTAATATAAAGTCATTTACAGTGGAACCTCCGATAGTAGACTCTCCCAAATAAGGATACAGTACAATACACCTCTCTACAAAGGACAAGACTTGAGGTCCAAAAATACATTCTACCTATATAGTTCCAATACATTGTGAACCTCCTAAAGAGGACAACCTCCTTACAAAGGACAAATAGAGCTGTCCCAAAGTGTCCTTTATTCGGAGGTTCCACTGTAGTTGTAACATGTAACGGACATTTTGTGTCTGGGTCATTGCTGATGTGTTCAGTTCATCCTTTATGCACACAGTCTCAATAGGTCCAACCGAAAATTAACCAAGAACTGGAAAGTGGTGCATCCTGCGCAGGTGTGCTATGCCTGAATACAACCAAAAGTGGGTCAATATCAATAATTTGACTTCACACAATGAATTCTTTCATTGTAACAGAAAATGTATGTGTTTTTCATGTGTTCGGAGCGATTCATTTTGTGAAACACGTGACAACACTTGACTCAGGCTGGAAATGTAGTTTTGTTCCACAAGAAAATTTCACTTAAAAAGGTGATGGTAGAAACATTAGTTTTTACAGCTTTGAAACGTTTTAAATTTACATGTTACCCAAGGACCACACCCTCAGAAGTGAATTGGGCAACATCAATACATTGTGCAGTGCTCCTTTAGGTTTATGTCTAACATCTAGTAACCAAGAACCTTGTTTTCAGGCAGAAACCCCTGGACACAACAGCCGTGGAGTGGAGCATCATCGTCCAAGATTCAATATAGGAAGTTTTCAATCCGTACGTGCTTTCGTTTTCACCTACATTGGACAATGTGTTCAAAAGCTGAGAACCACTGCTTTTTTCCTTTTCAAATATTAGCATATGATTCAGAAGTAAGAAAAATTACCACACCAGACTTCCAGATATTGTCTTGTGTCACTTCAGAAGACGCATATATTATACACCTTGTTCATCCAACACTGGTTTACCTGAAACCTCATTTATCCGACCCTTTGCTGTGAATCCCCATCATTAACTTACACACAATCTAACCTGATTTATCCAACACTTGTTATATTGAATACATACTATATAAGAGGAATAAATGTGGCCGGACAAACAAGGGCCCAATGTATAGTCTGGTGTATTAGCAGATATTTCAGAAAATACTTTTTTTGGAGGAAAAGTGAGGAAAGTTAATCAAGTATCTTGAAGACATCGGCCATTTTGTTTTATGTCCAAAATCAGACATAACATACGTATGTACCTGCATGTATGCTTGCTAAAGAGGTTGTGAGCACACATTGTAAGAAATGTGTATGCATTGCACTAGTTCCATATTGGTCACTGAAGACATGGCTTAGTACATTATATTTATGAAAAGGTTGTAAGTACAGTCTACGTACGTAGTTGGACACACACACAAAATACAACACTGCAGAGTCATCAGGTAGGCAACAAAGCTCCATCTCACTCACCACACTCCAGAAAAAGATATCCCCAGGTCATGTGCAATATCTACAAGGACACAGGCATCTTTGGCCGTCACACCAAACTTTTGTCCCATCTGAGGCAAATATTACACCGTAACGTTGAGAACAGTCATACGATTTATAGTGAAGATCAAAGTGCAGTTAACTTTAAAAATGGAAGCAAGCAAACAATATGCGAAATCACTAGCTGCTGCAACCGTACCTGAACAGGTGATGCTGGATTATAGATATCAACTCTCAGCAAGAATATGGCATCCTTGTCTAGATGATGTATTTTCTTCAGCTCATATTCATTGTCAACAACAGTTAAATGCACATTTTCAGAAACTGCATACCTATAGTGCAAATACTGAGGTTGTTCATTGACATAGTTTTCAATGTACGAAGTAAAATAAAAAATCAACCTAGGGTCTATAACATGTTCCTAAGATGTGAGGCTATATACGTATAATCTGAAAATTCTCTGCAATTATATATATTTTGTATATATAATAGAAATTTTTGGAATTTACTTTAAAGTAAAGCAATACAAAATGCCAATGCACAACCACACATGTAGGAATGAGGACAGGCAAGCATGCACATGCACAAGACCACACTCATGCATGCACACACACATGTTTTATGCTCACATGCAACCATGCACACACACAGTCACACGCACACACACACACACACACACACACACACACACACACACACACACACACACACACACACATGCATGCATGCATACATACACAAATGCATGGACACACACACATGCACACACACAAAAATGCACACACAAATGCACAGACATGTACACATGCATGCACACACGCAAGCACACACAGTACCAAATCACATACGTATGCAGTGCAAATTGAAAGGGAAATTTGAATGAGATGCATGCACAGTACGAAGGACAATGTCATGCATGGTAATCACACACATATCATAATTGATTTCACCAATTACCGAATGTGTTCTGGATCTTTGACAGTATTTGAGTAGGAAATGTCTGATGGTGGTACACCAAGAGATAGCACAGCCTCAATTTCACCTTTGCTGGCGCATTCAAACCCACAGCCAAGACTGGCTAGAATCTTCATCATAGGCAAGTCATTATTGGCTTTCACAGCTATGGTACGTATGCAAAACATCTTTACCATCGTAACAGGCATAATGTACGTAGATACTGCATGTATGTACTTAATTGCAGGATAGCATACATTTATGATTTTTTACTATATAAAAGACTAGTAAATTCTTACTAATAGCAAGAAATTATTAATAATATTATTATAAAAAGTACATATTACATACTGTAACAATTATTATAATATATTAATTATAAAAAAAAATTATAGTGTGGTACAATCTACCATAGATACTCTAATCAATGGCTTGGCAACTTCTCAATTCTACATAAATTTAGTACTATTTATACAGTACTGCACTGAGAAATCCAGTTTTAACATACACACAAAATCGTTAAAGTCCCTGATTATCAGCATTCTCACTCCTTAGATATTTGGGAATCTGGTATAAGACAAATAATTAGCGCAGACAATATTAGTAAGGAGACATTGTTATAGAAAGATTGGAAAACTGATCAATATAAAAATACACAATGTAACAATGTACACAAACAGCAAAAGGGTTGTAGTTGTGCTTTGACCATACTATAAAAAGCACCATCACCGTGGCAAATTTTCACAGTAAGAAGAGAGGACTTCAACACGTAAAGACACAACTATTCTAAAATTTCTGTTCTCAACTTGTAAAAAGCTCAAACTAAAGCTAGGGTAGATAGAAATGTACTAACCGTCATCTGAGACGAAACATCGCTGTTTTGTCAATGTGCTATAAGGCCTTTTCCCAGTTAAGAACAGAATTTTACAATAGTCGCGTCTTCACGCGTTGAAGTCCTCTCTTCTTACTGTGAGAATTTGCCACCATAATGGTACTTTTTTATAGTATGGTCAAAGCACAACTACAACCCTTTTGCTGATACTTTAGACCTGCTAACAAACCGATACTTGGCGCTAATCTAGGCGTTCGGTGAAGATGACTGTTATACCATCTAGTGGTGTTGGATTTTCCTTGACCAATCCCGTGATGGGAGGTTCCAAGGAACATCCGTTACTGATCTGCCCAGTGCTACTGATGAAGGGTGGAATTCCCAGAAAAGGCCTTATAGCACATTGGCAAAACAGCAATGTTTCATCTCAGATTATCATGGTTAGTACATTTCTAACGTACACAAACGTTAGTTAGACCCATGCTCACCTCCATTCTTCAAATGCGACATCACCGTCCCATCGAGAATGGGTCTGGTACTTTGTCTACTCAAAAACTTTTCCACCCATGCTCCCTAATTAGACCGCAAAATTCCGTCATATCACAAATTAGCACAACATTAATCACAGATTTGTAAACGTGCAGCAGGAGCCCTGAGACCACAATCTCGATATCACTCGCAGTTGTTGATTGAAGCGCTGGATATCGATGTCTGCAATGAATTTTGCTGCATCTGTAGGACTCCTTTTAGAGCTAGATGGGAAAAGGTGAGTACGCCTTTTTGAAATTCGGAAATGGCAAAATCCCCCAATTGGCAACAATTCAATCCAGACAGTCTTATTACAAAATATTTTGAGACCAGATCGCTACATTAGCGAGTATCATCCCTGACAACAGCTACATATGCCAGCAAGGTTTTCTGGGCTTTCAAGAACTACATAGTTTGGGAGCTGATCCTCTGCGAACACAATCGGGTACTGTTCCTTAGACCATAGATACTCCTAGAATCCACCTGCGAATGTGATCGAGCCTGGTGTTGTTCTGTTGACTTAGGTCAACTGAACACCACTCGATCGCGTTCGCAGAGGGCCCTCCCAGGAATTTTACAATTATACAAATCGGAATAATACTCTTCATCGACCTCATGACGCTGAATGAAGCCAGGCTTCCCTAACCCTCGGCTACGATATCAATACATCCTAAGATTCCTTATCTTACTAAAGGCAGCAAGATAATACAAATCAATGGAATTCACCAATTTATCACTTGTACGTACATGCAGTGCTGGCGTTATTTACATGAAGCTGTGAATTGGAAAGTTTGTGGTCAAAGATTTGTATATTCATGTAAGATCAAAGTGTCCCAACATTCCTGGACATTAATGAATGTTTGAATGGGCAAAGTACCAGACCCATTCTCGCCAGGACGGTGATGTTACATTTGAAAAATGGACGCAAGCATGGGTCCGGGCTATGCGAGACTACACAAACATGGTTGCTTGCCTCGCTGAAAAGCCGTACAAATATGCAAGAGGAGCATTCGAAGCACCTTGAACTACCTTTCCCATGGCTCTTGTTTCAGTAAGCCTCCATTACCACTAATTGTGGCTTTAGACT
This sequence comes from Halisarca cf. caerulea, assembly GCA_963170055.1. Taxonomy (NCBI): domain Eukaryota; kingdom Metazoa; phylum Porifera; class Demospongiae; order Chondrillida; family Halisarcidae; genus Halisarca; species Halisarca cf. caerulea. The sequence goes on along the minus strand of CAUJGJ010000309.1, from coordinate 503,168 downwards.
GTTGCAACACCTAGCTCTTCTCTCGTACGTCGAAACACCATGTGTTTGGTATCGTTGGAATCCGCCATTTTTCCCACACTGACTAATAGCACCCTAAATCGGGAAATATTCGTGAACAAAAAAATTTGCAACTTGGCGTCAAATCTAGTTGGCAGAAAAATTTGTGACAAAAAATTTTGTGAGTCTCACCATAAATTGGCTTTATCTATACTTTGGAATGTGTGCAGAAATATTCATGAGCAAAAAAATTGCAAATGGGGTCAATTCGCAAAAAATGTGAATATTATTGGTTGCGAAAATTTCCCAATTCAGGGTACCATATGTGCACAAATTTTTGCAGGATGAAATTTTCGCGGATTTCGCAGATTGGAAGCCATGTTCGAAAATTGGTAAAGGCTTGTGCAATGACCAAAATGGCGGTCTTAAGAACGCCTTCACTTGCTTCTTTCATGGCTTTCTTCCAGAAACAGAGAAAGATTATAGCAATAAAAGACTAAAATTAGGCAGAATTAAAAGGAGGATCCTCGAAAATAAAAACCGCGAAAATTGTAAAAATAGGCTATCCACCTAAGTTTTATCCCGCAAAAGTTTGTACACGTACGGTATGTTGTAAAGACGTTTCTGTTTCCATGTCTAGATTCTGACATCTGAAATAGCAATAACAACTGGACTTTGATCGAGCTTTCCACACACTTGATCGTAAGATTTTGGCCAACAAGTAAATCTTTGCACTAAAGTTGCAAGTCAGTTTCAAGGACAAGTCGCAGCGAAGTATTACTGGTTGATGCGGGCAGAGACGTGCTACGCGTCAATATGAAATTTGTCTGTACTCTTTACCTGCGTTCCGAACAGGACATGTCTAAAGTCACCAAGTTTTTGGCCTCTGACGGTCTAATCGTGCCAGATCAAATACTTCTAACAACTTCAAACACTTCAATACAACAATACCAAATTTTTGAATCTTGTTTGATAAACGGTAGGAATCAATGTTTACGATGTACCCGAGACAAAAATATTCCAAAAAATCCTCCAAAGCAAACAACATGCATCCCAGAGCAGTACCAGAATGTTTACAAAACCTGACACAAATCGAAGAAATGCTCATTGCACGTGTTTCATCTATTATGTATGTGTACAGAAAACATGGTGATCAACATGGGTACAAAGGACATGCATGCTTAACCTATTGCAAGACATACAATCACGTCTTGATAAATTGTCTCAAAATGTTTCTAACTTGCTTATATTGATACTCAGGCACACAGGTTGTAATGATATTGCATTGGTTAGATTAGAATATCATTTACAGAGTGGTCACCAGAGAAAAATGAAAGAGGGTGGCATTTGCGTAAGCCAGTAGTAGGCCAGTGCACAGCTGACATATGATGAATTCACTTCTATATTATTTAGTATCTTGTAATGGGGGAAATTCGCTCAAAGTATTTGATATGCACAGTGTCAGTTTTACCTAATCTATTGTCAATGACTCAAAGTACCTGAACAGAGAAGGAAGGACTACAAAAAATGGTTTAAGCCAAAATTTAAGGAGGGTGGCCCACCCTGTTTAAAAGGGCTGGCGAGAACACTGATTTAATTATCTTGGTCTTGATAGGCCAAGTGCAACAAACATACCATGCAGGAATAAATTTACTGCTTTGTCCAATGTTTCACCTTGAATTTGTGTATTGTCATTTCATGTGATAGACTTATGATTATAAAATATCAGATAATAATTATTATTATTAATAGACTAAAATTATTCCAAGCATAATATGTATAATATATTCATTTTAGTATCCTTTTGCTCCTGAATCATAATTCATCTTTTAAATTACTATTACATGACATAATTATAATGACAATTGTAGTTTAATGGGAACGAGACTGAAGTGGGGATGGCTATGCGACTAAGCCACTGGTGTAGTGGCTCTGAACAGTGTTCACACCTAGTCATATTCATGATGTGAAACCCTATATAGATCGTAACAATCATACTTGGGCGTGGAGTTGCTAATCCATTGGTTCAAGCATCTCTGGTTCAAGTATCTATGAATCTACCATAGCGGGAGAGTCGACGCTATTTAGTATGGAAGAACAACCCATTATAGCCAAGATCAGTACAAAATCAAGCATGCATGTGACATTAATAGAAGTCTGATACCGGTTTGTCAATGATATTGCAGACTCACCGTAGTAGGGTCTAATTCCTCCAAGGTGGTGCTCCCAAGTTTTGTAGGATGCTACAACGTTCCCAAGGTCCAAGAGGAAAAATGGATCGACTGCCTCTTTACAAATTCCCCTAAATACATCCTCAACTGCTTTGCGATTGCTCTTATCTTCTAAAACTTTAACATTTATAGTGGGATTCGATCGAACATCGGCTCTTTCTCCACCAGCAACATTCCTCGCCACTTCCAGCATGTGGTCCATCATGCGCACTAGGCTCGCGTAGTCTCGCGGGCCAGACCCTTAAATTTAAGGGTCTGGCCCGCGAGACTAGGACCTATCTAAGTTAACAGGATGTGTTATATATAACCTATAATAACTCAAAATTTTCCTAGGGGCATGTCCCCAGGTCCCTCTAGTTAAGTATACACGCGTGCACTGTGCATAAACACACACACACACACACACACACACACACACACACACACACACACACACACACACACACACGTACACACACACACACACACACACACACACACACACACACACACACACACACACACACACATACACACATAAATACACACACACACACACACACACACACACACAGACGGACTCCGGACACATTCATACATTGTTCGTTATCTATAATTAAACTTGTACATGTATACAATATAACTCTCATGTTAAGTATAATATTTTATCTACGAATGAGGTGTATTTGGAATTAAATTTGTTATAAGTTATTGTGTATAGTCAAATCTCTCACAAAACTTTTGAGAACAAGGGACATCCCATATGAGTGGGTGACCACAACTCCAGTGAATCATTGACAAAATGATTCACATGATGATTGACAAAATATACTATTATACTAATGTTATACCAGATCGGGATCAGGCTCCCATGCTATATAGTATTTGTTTCATATGACATGCCATTATAAGCATGATAATGAATTATTATAGCATGCAGTATACAATTAGCAAGTATTATTTATTAATTATATAAGGAATAAATAGCATATAAATTAAAATATAATGGCTCTGTTTGACTCATGCATGCAATGAGTATCTAAATCGATTATTCGACTAAGGCACAGTAATACCCCACGGTAACTGTTGTTGCTTCAAAACCCCATTTTTCCTGCTGCTTTTCATAATCACAATTTGTGAACTTCAAAATGTTGACTACCCTTTCCATTTTTCTGCACTGGCAGGACTTGCCGTTAATGAAGAATGTAGCTTTTTGCTGTGACACTTCACTCCATTGTTCCATTGGTATATCTGGATAACGTGCTTCAATGGCTTCTGCAGAATTTGGCTCGGCTATTCTGTAAGTCCAATTGCATAGAAATTCTGTACCAGGGGTTTTCTGAAAATTTCTCTCACTTGGTGATTCTTTGTCCATAGCAAGACTATTTTGCATTTCATTTTGTAAATAGCTCTGTAGCTTCACACCTACATCCAGTACCAAAGTATGATTCATTTGTTTAGCAAATTTTGTTCTCGAATTTACAACATAGTCCCTCTTTTGTTCATCAAACTCAAAATTCTTACTACAGGCATTCCATGGAAGCAGTGGAAGAGGACACCCAAAACAAACTGCAATATGTGACAATATTTCTAATGACAGGAGCATCACAACCAAATTTGACAGTTTCATTTTATTCTTCACTCAACTAATAGTATTTAATATTCTGTCAACAAAACTAGACCAAGTAATGCAAGATACGTACAAACTGAACAAATAGTATATATAATACTATTATATATATAAGTCTTAATGTTAATATTTGAAATTCAAAACTTTGGAATTTATGCGATAATTACAGCAAAAGTTGACTTCTTGGACCACTGTCAATTTTTTAACTTAATGCTACTCTTATACTTTCTTCTTATTTTATAGTGAGGCACCTGATGTCTTATTTGCTGTTTCTATCACATGATGGCTGTGTAAGGTAATCCTTGTATACTATAGATAAATATGGACACAAGGGGATTGATGGCTAGGGGAATATACGCAAGAATTTTAAAACATTGTGGAAAAACGCACAGTCAATGAATTAACTCTGTTATATTAGTATGCATATATAGCCAATGTTTACCTTACATTATTTATATTTATTCATTTTACAATAAATAATGCATAAACATGCACTTTCACACATATTATACTCCATTAGACTAAGTGCATTAACTTGGTTCACCACAAATGGACTACGTACATGTGAAGTACCATTCTATAGTGAATATGATGGATATAAATAGGTATATAGGGTTTTTCCAGAAGTAGGGAGTATATTGGAAAGGACATGCACTGCATAGCAAGCCTTAGGTTGTTTACGTGTGCAATAACGTTGCTATTGTTAGAGGCATTTTCACACAAAATTAAGGTCGACCGCTGACAATATTTAAAGACCTGTATATAATACATTGAAATAATCAGATTGTGAAGTCTCAGTGAGCTGGCTTTCTCCTTAATTCATAATGTGCAACATACATGAGCCAAAGCACAGCTTGATGGTCCCAGGAGTACTTGTGGCAAAAAATTCTACAGTAACAATAATTTCTTCCTCTCAAAAGATGAGAGGAAGAAATAGTATATTAGGTTAGTTATTATGCCGTCCTCAACATGCACGTGAACCTGCACAGGTATGACATGTTCACTTGGAGGAAGTTGAGGGACGTTTTGCAGTTTATAAGGAATTTGATACTATATTGACACCTAAAACAGGAGTGCGCGTGCTAGTTATATGTGTTCCTTGAGATCCGTGACTACGAAAATATTCTGAGTAAATTAGAGGTAGTGTACACCGAATATGGTTGGAGAGCTTCACTGATCACTAGAAACAGCAAGCAGCTACAATAGAAGAGCGAAAAGGTTTCAAATGTACATGCAAATAACCCAATATTAATAAATTAGCATAATAATGGTACTAAAAATGTTTAGTACCATACTAGGTGTAATTACGGTGATGGTATATACTCATGCATGAATTTGCATATACCGTATAATGATAATTAATAATAGACCTATAATGCGTTAATGAGGCAAAGTAAACAATAGTCTTCTTGCACCTGTGCGAGAGCTCTCAATGCATCAAGATCATGCAGTGAACGTTTGAGCTGCATGTTAATCTTCTTGGGATCCTCATTCAGGACTACTGGCAAGATAGTGCTGAATTTTCGAGGAGCTTAACTTTCGTGTTTTTTGAGAATGAGCACTGGATCACAAAATTTTGTACCACGAAAAAATAGCACAATGTTCGGTAGGATAGCAGTGGAAAGACAGACCTGTGAGATTGATTTCCGCAAATTAAATATTTCAAAGTGGCCAAACACAAAAATTCAGCTCCTTGAAAATTCAGCATAATACAGTATGCTGCAACCTGTCACATACCGGTATAATATATAGTATGGTGATCCTGCAGAATATAACATTGCAGGTGTTGTATAGTTCAAATATACTTATAACCAGCTGTTCACATGCACCTGATCGAAGCAAGCACAATAGTACAAAATGCAAATAACAATTATATACAGCTATATTTTGGTTTGTTGTGTCTTATATAATAATAATAATTATAGGCGTGGAATTGGTACTGCATTTGCTCATAGCCTACTATACTACCTAATATCATGTATTCTGTGGGATCACAACATCAGATACATGGATAAATATAATATACAATTATTCATACTGAGTATATACAATATACAGTATCCTATGTTTTCTTTCTACAATTATGTCAGGTAAATTATACCTTTGCTACAGTAATCAATGGTTAATATACTTATAATGATCTATCTATGAACCTAGTATATGGCTCTTGTTTGAGCATGACTGTGGTAAGGTCATCTGATTCACCATTCATTATTACATCTAGTGTTGTGATTACATACAGTTGCACGTGGCTAACACAATGTCACAATAATAATATTATTACACTCTTTGGACCTATATATTCACATTTACTTCATCAATTAATAGAACAGTGGTTCCTGCCAGATGGACGAGATTGATACACGTTAATTCTCAATACAGTGCATGGTCAATTAGAGGTTCTGCATAATATAGGATCTTAATGTGATATATGAGCTTACAATCTTATATTAAGGCTCAAACAATGTCATCTATTAGGTGCACGCACGGGTGTGGGGTGCTTACGAAAAGCACTGGAAAACACGTAATTAGCATTGATTATTCCAAAATCCACCAAATTAATTGAATGTATATATGCATGCAAAATGAACAAAGTATATATTATATACTCAGTCTGTCTCTTAGCTAAATTGCATAAGCATTAACTTTAAGTTAAAGCTTTTGAGGCTGTTTGCACTCACATTTTCTATCATTTAAAGTAGTTTGACTAAATATAGCACAGACGTCAACATCCTTCTGTGATGAAGCTATATACAGCAACTGTAATAATGGCATCATGCACGCATGAGTAGCTATAAAAGCTACAAACAACCATAAATTTGCAATCCAAGAAGATCATCCATTGTGAAGAGATAATTAGGAGTTAGTACTTATTAAAGTATCAGTTTTAAATTAGTAAGACTAAAAACTTTCATTACCTTGTTCAACCTTTGCATCAACTAAGTTAAGGATCAATTTCCGAGTCATTATAATTAAGATTATTATGCTGATGGGCTGGTGTTCACTCTTGCTTATCTTCAGTGTTGGCTGGTGTAGAGCATATGACGTTTCAGAATGTCCCCTAATTACAAACAAGACATGTCAGAGAATTTCTCACGAAGAAATTGAGCGATGTCTAAGCAATAGTTCCTATGATATGATAAACAACATTGTCTTAAGTGCATCACAGCTTGCAAGCTCATTAACAGTGGATTCAGTGACAACTACTGAAGAAAAGACTATCAATGCTTATAGTTCAACTGAATCAAATGAAGGATCTGTCTGCCAATGGAAAACACGCAATCGCATGTACAACAACACCATACCTCATTTCATTGCACATGCTGAATGCAATAGCTCTGCAGTGTATTTTGATACATCTTCTAGTGGCATAGAGTATAGATGTTCCGAAGTCATATATCCAGTAAATGTCTTAAAGTGGAGGTGTGGCGAAGACAATCAAATCAAATGGACAGTGGAAGCAGAAGATGTAGTATTTGGATGTGCACTTGTATCCATCCGCTGAAACAATGTAGAATTAGCAGTGTTATAACACTATTGGACTTATATAAATACTATATAATATTAATTTTGATCATTTCTTGTGCAAATGTAGGTCTCCACATTAAGTAATATAACAAGTCTTGCTTCAATAATCAAATGCAAATGTATGTAAAGTGTATGTGATCATGCTTTAAGTACGAAAGCTATAATATGTATATAGTAGAACCTCATTAGTAAGAACACTGTTGAAGAGTAATACCAGCATGCATGGTTAGGGAGTACATGTACAAGGATATGATACCCCAGCTTATAACTCATGATACTAATCTATATGGTTAGCAAGTACTACAGTGAGTAGCAATTTGGAGGGTCCCCAGGTGTACTCACTAACGAAGTTTGACTATATATTATATAAACGAGAAGAGAGCTTGTCGGGAATGCAGTGTTGATGAAATTGTCTAAGAAGACACATGACACTGGATGTTTCCTGCCCTGCGTGGAACAATCAGCGCCAACCTTTGATTGAACATGCAAGAGAGCTAACAATTGATGATTTTGAGGAGATGGAGATTGAATCAAAGACTGCTTCGATTCTAGAACATGCATGCAAAGATTTAAAGACTGCCAAACTACTGTATGCCATGTGGTGTGAACGATTTTGAGTGATAAGCGGCAAACTAGCGTAATATGACCTTCTTATATTTGTACCTCATTGGGTATATCCTGTACCCTAGTGTTTGTACATGTGTGCACGTTAAATATTGATTGATTGATTGATTGATATATTATTGAGACACAATATAGTACAACAGAACCATAACTAAAGCATAAATATGATATAAATCCTGTAACAGATGAATCTGATTCAATCCAATAATGAGTCCATTATACATGCCTACTGCTACTGATGGTGGATAAACAGTTAAATCTCTGAATAGTTAAACTGATCCGCTGACAAAGTTTGTGATATGATTGTGGATCTCCGGTGAGTGTCCTTGTGCAAAATCCCAAGTCTTTAAAGAAAGACCTGGCTGAATCACCAAAAACACCTAGTGAATCAATCCTGATAGGGACGAAATGATGGGCGACGACCAGCTCAGATTATAAACATCTTATAGCAGAAAGATACATATATTATAATATATATATATATATATATATATATATATATATATATATATATATATATATTATATATATTACATTGTACAGTGGAACCTGCTATTCTGGACACTTGAAAATCTAGACACCTGACAAACAGGACATTAGATTGTGGTCCCAAATTCTCCACCATTGACTTACGTACATCTGATATCTGCAAAATAAGGACACATCTGTATTCTGGAATCAAAATAGACATTTCTGGTCCCAATGTGTAATTCCCAGGCACTATTACCTGTGTATTGTGAGCACTGCAAAAGATATATATAGCAGCTGCAAATTTTAAGAGATATACATATTAAGTGTTCATTCCTACCTTTCAAGAGGTTCATTCAGTTATAATGACTTCAATACCCTAGTCTTTTTAAATGTTGTTTGTATGATTTGTTACTACATGGCCAGTACCCAATGCATATTTTCCTTTAATGCAAGGTCCTGTAATCTGTTTTAATGACATATTGGGGCAACCCTGGAAAATCAGGACACCTATAATCAGGATACTTTTGGTGGTCCCCAAGGTGTCTGCATTATACAGGTTCCACTGTATAATTATACGAATGAGTGGGTGTGGACCCAGGCATTTCTCCCTGTCCCTCAAGGAGGAATTGGATGTCAGCTTGCACTTTCTGCTTTTCTAGCCTCAGCTGCTGGCAGCCTTATGCTTTCCAAGTAAGATTTAATTTGCCTCATCTTGTCCACATGTCACCATCACCGGATACCATCTGATGTGCTAGCACTTAATTTGGAAGTCCACAACTCAACCCCCTCCAACCCGTCTGTCTGACACTGCTCAGAAAGCATGCATGGGACATCCTCACTTCCTGCCTTACTTCCCTCCTTGATAATGCCCCAGACAAGAGAAAGGTTGCTAGGTGCCTCCTCCAAAGAATCAGGTGCATGTCTTAATGTCCACCCTGTCTGTGTCTCCTTTGGGCCTCCATTTGATAACATATAATCATCACAGTATATATATGCATGACGTACATATATAACTGCGTGATATACATATATACCTATATATATGCATGATGTACATATATAACTGTATATATGCATGATGTATATATATAACTATATATATGCATGATGTACATGTAACTATAATATTATATGCATGAGGTACGGATAAGTGAGGTCACGCTGTATATAACATGCACATGATTAGATGCAGAGATGGGGTAGCCCACTCAGACCAGCGCTAGCTTTAGTGTGGATGGTGGCTAGAATCCCAGGAGCATAGGAACTATAATATATCCTAATTAATTGCAATGCCATGATAATGTAGCATGCATGTGGACTGCTATGAAATTTGAAGTGTTCACTGAGTTAAGTTCATGCAATTATAAATAGCAAATTTAAAATAAATAAAAATATTATTAAAAATTATTGAACAATGCATATAATATTTGTATATATGGTGATAAAAACTGATTATGTTCATATTTCTCCTTGAATAGGATACAAAAAATATTTCATTCAATAGGGACACATACAAACCCAACAGCTACCCTTGCGGGCTCAAATGACCATTTTTCCTCATGCTCTTCACAGCCCTTGAATTTCAGAATGTTGATTTCTGAGATCAGTGGTCTACACTGACAGAATAATTTGTTTATCCAAATTCCACTGTCTGGTTTTGATCTAAAGGCATTCCGTTGTTCCATAGGTATTGTTGGATATAGCATTTCTGCATTAGCGGAGTTGGGCACAACTTCATAAGTCCAATTACACAGAAATTCTGTCCCATCAGAGGGCTTCATGGGTCTTGCCTCTTTTGATGGCTCTTCGGTAGTAACAAGCAATTTATTTTGCAGTTTTTCAAATTTGGTATACTGTGTCCAATTCCCAGATACATTTAGCATCAGTGTAAGATCCAATTTCTTGGCAAATGATGTCCGCAGTTGTACATACTTCATCCTTTGTGCATCAAATTGAATTATATCAAAGTCTTTGCTACAAGTGTTTCTTGGAAGCAGTGGAAGAGGACATCCAAAAGAAATCAGAATTAATGATACTGATACTATGGACAAGAAAAGCATTGCTGAGTTTGATAACTCCATTGCTCTATATTCTCTATACCACTACAAAATTAACTGAGATATCAATTGGCCAAATCAGTTACAGTAACCGTATTTGTTATGCAAAAAATTTGAAACCTTTAGAGGATAATTATGACCAGTCTGGGTC
>CAUJGJ010000309.1:372500-487500 GCA_963170055.1 Halisarca cf. caerulea | reverse complement strand
GCACACAATACATATAGTGCTGTGTTATAATTATGATCCAGGGTTTGTGTACTACACAATGGTTACCGCAGTGGACACTTATGATATTGCCTATTGCCATTCTCTGAGAGGACAATTTCACTGCCCCCTCTCTATATAAAACATTTCAAAAGATAATGGAGCATACCTGTCAGTAACTTAATGTACGCATGTCCAATACAATGATACAACCAATAACATCTTTACTGCAGAAACGCGAGTAATGCACACAGGCAGAGGTTCACAAAGTCTACAGAGGTTTTTCACTAACTAGAGGTCTTTCTTTCTCTGAAGGCCCTAAATAGGCACTTGTACGGTATTGTGGGTATAATTATCATCACATGGAGTGGTTTCATTCAACTGTGGCAGATAAGCAGGTTCAGAAACTTCAGGGAGAGGAGGGGGGGGGGGAGTACAGAGAAGTCACCAGAAAATAAACAAAGAGCGGCACACATCAATGAATCGAGTGTAATTATGTAGCTAAACATTATTCCCTCATATTTATTCACTTGTTTTACAATGGCTGAATATGGAATAGCTGAAAATTTAAGCGCGGTGCTGCCCCGCTCCACTGCTCTTTAGTGACTTCCCTGGAGTAATAAGATATCACTGTCAGTGTACATACGTGGGGTGATTACTTAATACAAGTATCCAAATCAACACACCAGGGTACTGTCCACCTACAGATGCTCACAAACTCACGCATTGTCAGTAGGCACATTGTATGCAAAACATGTATGTGTAGGCTACTCTACAAACCCACCTACGTTGCATCTACATACGTACAGACGTTCAATGTTGAAAATGTACCAAATTCAATCCAAACCACGTAAACAAATAACTAAAATGTTACATTTGTTCTGCTCTAGCTACACTAGCAAGAGCATCGGCTAAGCCTTTAATGAGAATGCCCAATTGTATGCTTGTCTCTATGCTGGTGGATGTACTCAGCTCCTTCCCAGCCCACTGCATCTTACTCACAATAACCTCTTTCACATAGCCTATCGTGGACCTATGGTCCCTCTCACTACATGGTGCTGGAACATCTGCGCCATCCAAAGGCCCAGACTGCTGCTGACTCTTTGGAGGGGATATTGACGCTGCTTGCTGTGGAATATGTACTTGCTTGACATTTTGACTGGGACTGATTTCTTCACAGAGAATGCAGAAATTCTGTCCCTTCTTAGATTGCAGCAAAATAGTCTACAACACAACAAGTAGAATACAAGAAATGAGAGTGGAGACAGTCCTACTTCTCAACTTGCCTAGAACAAAACAAACATCAATTATAACTGCACGTTCAGTCTTTTGTATGAACCAGTTTGATACAGCACATCACCGAGTCTGCCATGGTTAAAACTTAAGCAAGATTTTGCCATAGATTGTATGGAAAATCCGGCTATTGTTACACCATGGTTGCACCATAGATAATCTATACACACGTATGTATAGATTATCTATGGTTGCACATGTGTACGTACATCTATGGTACATCTTACAATAATAATAGGTACAAGCCATTTGACATACTTTATTACTACCATGATAATCACTCATATTTCTAGATACGTGTGTACTCCAGTCAAACATATCAGAGGGAGGCATACGCCACCATGACGCCACGTATCTGGAGCAATGGTTCAGTAGAATCACAGATATATTATGCGCCAATATCTATATGGAAGAACTATCCATCGATCAGTATGCAAAGTTATCTAACTACACTTTCAAGGAAATTACAAGCATTGGATGAAACTATGCAGCATAATCACGCAATTCCTTACATAGCAAACTTTACAGGTCTTGTCTAACATCTTGTAACCCTTTAGAAGGTATTGACCCATTTCAGCACTGATTTTATCTCTCAATTTTCTCTGTTCTTCCCACTCTTTTGATTCTGCCTCAGTTGCTGTAAGCCATCCTTCTTTTTCTAAATGCATGAAGGAAAGGAATGAACGTGCCAGCAGTACTAGTGTACATCATACAATTCAATTTGCGCGCACCTTGGTCGGCGGCCATTTTTCTTATGTTTGTTGTGTCGACCAGAATATCGTTGCGAAGCGTGGAAGAGGAGGAGGAACAACCCTTCACTAGTTGAAGGGTATCTAAGCCGCCCGTATCCTCACAGGAGCATGGAAAGTGAGCCATGCTTGGTCCCAAGCCTATTATATTCTTATGTTTGTCAAAAAAGACACGATAGCTGGTTATGGAATGATTTTGCAGCTGACCACACCTATTTGCGTTTTCTTGGGTAGATTTCAAGTCTCATGGGAAGGTCGGTGAGGGTACGTTCTCTGAAGTGCTTAAGATCCAAAGTCGCGTTGATGGAAAGTTTTATGCTTGCAAACGAATGAAGCAGAAATATCTCAGGTAAGTACGTACGTACTTTACATGCATTGTTGCATAGAAGCTTTTAGGTGACTTCATTTGCTCAGCACTTCAACCTTGTACATGTGATTTGCTTTAAGGTGTATCAAGCGTAAAGAATATAGCACAAAAAGCTATAAAACAGCCTAGTTACATGTTTATACGTATGATATCAGACTGATTCAGTTTTCTAAGCATAGATACTCTGTAAGAAACATATCTGATTTGCAAAGAAAACTGTATTGCATAATGTGCACATACATGCGTATGTATGTATGTATAATATCTTTATCTTACATACTGCATAAATATATATATATATATATATATATATATATATATATATATATATATATATATATATATATATATATATATATAAGTAGGTGTGTGTGTGTGTGTGTGTGTGTGTGTGTGTGTGTGTTATTTGTATGTATTAGCAGTATAAGGTCAAATGTACGGGGTAGTATTATCCTTCTGCAGTCTGTGGATGCTGCAAATATACATACATACATAGTATGTACATAGAATGTCTGAATGCGTTGAAGTGTGTGCTTAAATCTTAGCGCACGTTTCGGAGAATGATACATTATGTGCTTACATACAGACATACATACATCTACCATGTGAAAGTTGTACTATGTACATACGTTTCATTCCAAACTATTATTATATGCATAGTTTGCTTGTACTCATAGCATTGAGCAAGTCAACAATTTGAGAGAAGTCCAAGCTTTGAGGAAGCTCAGTCCACATGCTCATATACTGGAACTTAAACAAGTTGTTTTGTGAGTTCTCTAAGTACTCTCTATTGCTTCCTATGTGCATGTACAGTATGTACGTACGTACATATATTAACACAAACACAGGTGGACACGTGTTGCGGTAGTGTGCTTACAGTCATACTAAGTCTATGTTGCAATTACAGACTAATTTCTATGCATTCCTTTCTAGAATGAAACTGTATCACCAAATGCTGACTTCTTTTTACAGTGTACATATTTGCACACTCTTCATAGAGCTAAGAAATATGGGGTGGACTTATGCTTGGGTACAACCTACACTCAAGCAAAGACAATGCATTATGTGCACACAGAATAAACAGCAGCAGTACCCATCTATTTGTTCTGTAGTTTAGATTGTCTTGGGCCATTTTCACTGATCATTGATACTGCACACAGAAAACATGGTTGGTTTCGCTGAGTACAATGTGTGCTAAGTGTCTGTGTCCAGCTGGAGTATTTGCTGTACATGTGTATGTATAGAGTGCATATTTGTTGTATATGTATACATACATATGATCTGATATGTACTACGTACATCTGTGGCATTGTGATAATTGTTGCTGGCAGAACATGTCATTGTCCTACCGTGAGATGTAGCAATTACATTGAAAACTTGTGTCTTGAAGAAACTCTGTGTATGGAAATTGTCATACTCCCGACTATCTTCGTTTCATTGAGTGTTTGTGTGTCCAGACCCCAAACTCCAGAAAGAATCCTAGATCCATACCTACGTATATGTTTCCGGTGCCAGTTGGCCCAAGCACTAAAACCTCAACACACATAATTGGCATAATGTTAATAGATTATTTCAGTAATTTAATTATATTTTAATATAAGTTAGTGTTGTGTATTCAACTTGTAAAGTGTGGTAAATACCAGATTTTTTCCATATGTTAGAAACACGTAATGGTTTCCTTTGTATTGGATTCCTTCTGTTGTTTCTCACTCAGTGATCCTCCAAGCGGTACACTCTCACTGATCTGTGAACTGATGGATCTAAATGCGTACGAGCTGATCAAAGGTGAGAGCCACAATTGCGTGATTTCCCCTTCACTAGATTTTCTCTTGTAATGTCACCCTGGATCCTCTTTTCAATGAAATTATACCAATTGATTTTCAATTTTATGCAATCATACGTATGTACAGTGTATAACATTGTGTATGTACATATGAGACCTTTACTGGCCAGCTAATGTATGTAGTATGTATGTTCATATGTACTTCACTCAATCATCATTCATATGTGGAAAACACATGAGTACACTGTGAGTATTTTTATGTATGTACTGTATGTACGCACATGCATACTGTCAGCACTCTACATGACTTGGAACTACTGTAGAACCTCTATTTCAAGGACACTTCTAGGAGACAATACAAATTCAACTGCTTACATTCTTTGTAGGGAGGTTGTATTCTCTTGGAGGTTCAAAATTATTAAGGAAATAATAGTAATGACATTTATTATACTGTGTCTTTATTTCAGAGTCCACTGTTGAGCATTTCACTGAATGGGAAGGAAATATTTTGGGACCTCAGCTAGTGTCTTTGTAGAGAGTGTATTCTAGTGTGTCCTAATTTTGGATCAGAAGTTCTGGGTAGCTAATCATCCTCAGTACCTTGAAAAGACATACGTATGTGTACATACATTTATGTGCATGCATACTGTCTTACTCTCTGTGGGTATCATTTGTACAGTAGATGTTGTTCATGCTTTGCAGATCGTAAGTCGCATCTTCCTGAGCACAGGATCAAGCTGTATGTCTATCAGCTGTGTAAAGCTCTTTACCACCTTCACAGGTATAGACACATACATACATATCTACGTACATATTATTATTATTATTATTGTGCTTTACAGTCACAATGTGACTGAAGGACTAAGCACCAACTGGTGGTGTAGCCAGTAATAAACACATATTATGGAGTGTATTCTTGGCTGAATATACTATTTCTCTACTTACACATACGTACTTCAGGACATACGTACATACATACATGTATTTGAGTTTACGTATGACTGAGCATGTCCTTGTGAAAAGTACTCTTCTTCATTTATGTGTGTACATACGTATATACATTCATGCCTACGTACATACATACGTATGTGATGGTGTGTTCAGTGCATGCTTGTTTCTATACACATAGAAATGGAATATTTCACCGTGATGTCAAGCCAGAGAATATTTTAATAAAAGGAGACATTGTAAAGCTTGCAGATTTTGGTTCTTGTCGGAGTATTTATTCTCATCAGCCATACACAGAGTATATTTCTACTCGTTGGTATAGAGCCCCAGAGTGCTTGTTAACTGATGGATTTTATTCATACAAAATGGATATTTGGAGTGCAGGATGTGTCTTGTTTGAGCTAGTAACGTATGTGTGTGTTTGTGTGTGTGTGTGTGTGTGTGTGTGTGTGTGTACGTGTTTCTGCGTGTGTGTGTCATTTTTGCCCATTTACATACAGAGGTGTGTATGTACATTTGTATCCAGATGTGGGGGCAAATTATGGGTGGATCAAAGGAGAAAGTGTGCTGACATTTGTGATGTAGCACAGGTCACTGATATACACACACTTCCTAATTGATGTCAATTAAGGGGGGGGTAAGTGGCCGGAACTGATCAACTCTAGATGAGACTGTACACACCAACAGTCAACATTGAATGGTTGCCAGGATACAAATTAATTACATTCTGTCCGGGTGTGCTGAAGCAGAAATACAGTGCTGATTGACCGAGGGCGAAGAACACATGTACAGTCATACGTACCTGCTTCATCCTAAGATGTATGTAAGTACATGTACTTATGTTTACTCATATAATGTGGATAAGCCAGGTCCTGGCGGCATTTAATGAATTCTACACAACCTAGGGATGGGAAGTCACAACAAAGGGTCTGGTACAGTAATATGATTTCCTGATAGCCGGTGTCAGATGCTGGTACATGTGTCTGAATTTATTTTATATTCCCATACACAAAGTAATGGATTTCTGTTGTTACGTACATATGTGTATTACTGTATGCATTCTACAAGACAGGTACGGACGTACTTACGTATGTACACTGTTTCATTTGGTGATACATGTGTAGACTGCATCCCTTGTTCCCTGGCACTAACGAACTGGACCAAATATCTCGTATTCATAATGTACTTGGAACCCCTTCTGATGAGGTACTGGACAAGTTCAGAATTCAGTGAGTGCCTTGACAAATAGTTCTGCAGTGAAACCTGTCCTGGAAGACCACTCAAGCAACAAGTAATTGTGGTCTCTGCAGACAGGTGGTCCTGTTATAGGGGTGTTGTGGCCCATGGACCAGCTATTGTGGTCTTTAGTCTGGTAGTCCCTCTATACAGGTGTTCTTTGAAACAGGTTTCACAGGACAATGCAGCTTTCACATATGGCAGTACTTTCTTATATTTGGTTCACTCTCCTGTCTCCCTCTCCCTGTCTCCCCCCCCCTCTCTCCCTCTCTTCCTTGTGTGTGTGTGTGTGTGTGTGTGTGTGTGTATGTGTGTGGGTGTGGGTGTGTGGGTGTCACTGTGTGTGTGTGTGTGTGTGTGTGTGTGTGTGTGTGTGTGTGTGTGTCTGTGTGTGTCTGTGTGTGTGCGTGTGTGTGTGTGTGTGTGTGTGTGTGTCTCTCTCTCTCTCTGTGTGTATTTGCAGTATGGTTTAACATTGTTCATTATATGTATGCATTTTCTATATATTATGTTTATACTTTTCACTTTACAGCAGTCTAGGCATCATTGCTGTATATGCATTCTCATACTTAAGTGTTATTTTCATTTTACTTGTGTTACTTGCAGTATTGTTACACTTCTATAAATGGGGTTGTACCTTCTCTTCCTACAGTCAATCGAGAAGTATGTCATTTAATTTCCCAAAGAAATCTGGGACAGGAATATCGAGTTACCTCAGGCACACTTCCAAAGGATGTGCAGATCTCATTTTGAAAATGTGTTCCTATGACCCGGATGACAGGCATGTTGCCATATCTACATATGTACGTATGTACCTTCATTATGATCTCATCATCGGTGGCAGGAATGTGCTTACACAACATACAATACATACGTATAGCAATTTATCATATTACATACGACATGTCTGTACATGTACAATATATTCTGATAGGCCATGTACGTATACACGTACCTACATACTTCTGTATGTACGTATAAGCACACAGGAAATGTGACTGTTTTGGCCATCTGACATTTTGTCCAGATATTTTCAAAATAACTGGACTTGGCCTGACGGGAAACAAGTGTTTTTATGCACAGAAGCAAATATTGTGGGCATTCCCATGCACAAAACTGATGCTTTAGACAGGTAGCACAATGTTGGGAACATTGTTTGATTTGGTGGCTGTGCGAATCTTCAGTATTAATTTTGGAATGAAATTTTGACTTGTGAATGTTATCGTGAAACTTACAACATGCTTGAAACCACAGATAGACCAACACACTATCTTCTTTGAATTTGTCACAATGATATCATATTTGCATTTAAAGTTGTACATTTAAGGCTGTTTTCAATTTGTTTCTCGGGAATGGTTCATTTTCTCCTGATTGACTGTCATTTTCTGACCAGAGATTTGACCACATGTACATACGTAATCTGACACGGCAACACTTAATTTGGCACTGCAAGGGGCCAATATCCACCTGTTATAATTTTTACTATACATCTGCATATGAAATGAGGCCCCGGATTGGGTACTTCCTAAAATAGACCATAATTAAGTCTGACTCAGTTACTATTTTGAGCCCAGTGGACCACTTTTTCATAATTTTTGCGTGTCACTGTAGTAAATTTGCTCCACTCTTTGTTCTAACAGGAAATTAATGCACTATAATTAAAGTAAAAGGAATTAATTGCCTGTGGGTCTTTACATATACGTATACAGTTTAATTATATTTCATGGTGTTCTTATCTTTTTGTCCACAACTATCACTCAGTGGCTGCCATCAATGGGTGTCATTTTCAATGCATATACATGTGTGTATGCGTATTTTGGAGTTCAACTTTGGCAGGACAAAACTGTTATGGCTACCACTATGCCCACGCACATACTTACCAACAAGCACACCCTGCAGGGCCTACATGGTTTGGAGGGAAATGCAGCATATTCGGCACACTTTTTCATACAATAAAGACTGAATATTAGATTAGTTGGCTGTATATTAAGTACCACTGGTGTGCACATTCATGAAGATAGGTGAAGCCCTTCAGTTGCTTGAACACTACCAAATCCTCAAGAACCCCACAAGGTTCCCTGGCACATTCTAATGTGCAAACTCAGTGTAGAAGGCAAGAACAGGAATGGCAATCTATGTACGTACATTCGCACATAGCACATACAAAAGTGAGGTTATTCTGTGATTCACTGCATAGAGATACATACGTACGTATCTGTATCACAATACTATTGTGATACAGATACGTATGTATCTCTATGCAGTGAATCACAGAATGACCTCACTTTTGTATGTGCTATGTGCGTATGTACGTACATAGATTGCCATTCCTGTTCTTGCCTTCTGCACTGAGTTTGCACATTAGAATGTGCCAGGAAACCTTGTGGGGTTCTTGAGGATTTGGTTGTGTTCAAGCAACTAAAGGGCTTCACCTGTCTTCATGAATGTGCATTGTCTCTATACTGGAAGGCAAGGTTCCATCCAAAGTGTCATCCCGTTAGCTCCTATTGATGTATGAACGTACATATATGCATACATACGTAGATGCATGTCTTTGGGCTTTCTTATAATTGTCTCTGTTTCTCATCTTATTAGGTTTTCAACAAAGCAATCATTGAGGCATCCCTATTTCTCAGAATTGAGGGAGGCAGAGATAAGAGCTATCAAAGCAAGGCAAGATCATGCCATATCTGGTATGTCCAGTATTCGAGGCTCAGCTTTGGTGGGGAGTATTAGTGGACGTCAACAATTGTTTGGAAAGGTTCGTATGGTCCTGCACGCAGAGCACACACATATACACATGTCACATGTCCACTGGGCGCCTGAGAGAATAGCCATTGGCTAAAGGCTACCCAGTCTAAATAATGTTACCTGATACCTGATATGGATGGGCATGCTCACATGCAGGCACACACACATACGTACGTATGGTCATTGCATACATACGTACGTATGTAATTATGCACATACGTACTTACAGTGTGTGTGCATATATACATACATGTCTGCACATACGTATGTACATACGTAGGTGTACAGTGACCAAATTGTCCTGTATATATGAGGAATGTCTAAGAAATGCCACTAGTATTAGTGATGCAATATCACGTTTACTAGTCCAGAATTGGGCAATAATTCAATGATTATGCAAAAATTGTGATATTTTTCCAATGATAATAGTTATTGTATCACCAGCAAATTTTTTTGGTTGGGCATGACCAAATTTCAAGAGATTTCTTGTGCTTACACAAATATTTTGATATAATTCCAGTGCTGCGTGCTTATTGTGATGCTCGTGACAATTTGTTGGGCAATGATCGTGGCCAATCAAAACCAATATCACCCATCCTTATTCACCGCACCTTCAAGGGATTATCGTTACATATTATGCATATCCATAGTGTCCTAACAGAACTGTTAGTTATTATATACGCATACACATGCTTGAAAAGTTGTGTGTACTTATGTACGTATGTACTGTACGTATATCCTTCTGTAAGAGTGTATACTTTCACGCTGGCTTTCACTTATACATAGGATACCTCTTACAGAAGAACAAATTTTGCAGAGGTACAGTATGTATGTACATACATATGTGTGTATGGCAAATACTAATGTGATTCCTCAACCACTGTAATGTATCTACGTATATACACACATGTGTACAACATATGTGCATACAGTACATACAAATAAGATAAAATTAGTGGTGTAGATTTAGTTGGCAGGTCAAAGAGTATTCATGTACGTATGCTAGTTTAAGCTTACTGTTAGAAGTATTTTGTGCGGTTTGATTTTGTGCATACTGTACATACAGTACATACGTACGTACGTACGTATGTGTTTGTCATTGGTGTTACAGTGGACCTTGTCTGCAACAGACACACTTCCATGTCCTGATTATATAGTGACAATACTTATGTTGCATTCACCTTCCATGAGCAGACACCTCCCTGCGTAGTGGCAGCTTTGTAAGTAGCCCCCCAAGATGGCCTTTATGTACAGATTTCACTATACTTTCAGTACTAAACATCAGTATATAGTAGGAGTATGACTCCTTCCGTTCATGCAGCTAATCCCCACAGTGAAAGAAGATGGGGGAGAAGTGGCAACTGAATCTAAACAGCAGGGAGGATTGTCAAAGCAGCTAACACTCCCAGATCTGGTACCAAAGGCCCCAGTGGCAGAGAAAAAATCGAAAGATCCTTTAGGATTGCCCAAGGTGACGGCAACGTCTACTTTACCAGGAATTCTTCATCATCAAAAGATAAGGGGCCATCAGGTACAAAGTGTGTGTCCGTGTGTATACATGCATGTGTGCATGCCTGTGGGTGTAGTGTGTATTCACGTGCAACTGTGCATGTATGCGTGTGACATGTGTATACTGTGTTTGTATTCATACTTTGTTGTCCTGTTGGTCGTTTGTATTTGATTTTGGCTTGGGTGTGTGTAGTATAAGGGCCTATGCGTGGGCCAAGGCCTCTGTCACTCCACTTTGCAGGTTGTTGCTTCTGGGTAATCTGTGGTTTCATGTACATACTTTTAAGATGTACTTACATTCACAGTATTGTGTTTGTTGTAGGAAAAAACACAGATTAAGGAGTAAGGCACATTATTCCAATCAACAACATACATAGCTACAAATCTGCGCAAAAACGATGACTGATATAGTATGACAGGTGTTGATGAGATTTCACCTTAGGTCACTCTGTACAAATCTGTTGTAGTGTATGTTGGTTCTGTGTGTGCTTTATCAATGTACGTATCAATGCTGGCCTTTGTGTGTTTTGTGCATGTACCTCTTTTTTGCATATACGTACATACATATGTATGACATTCTGTTGGTGTTTTAAATCGAAATTCCTTTTGTATGTATTTGTATGTACATATGTATGTACACACATACGTACGTACGTATGTACGTACAGTATGTAATTTGGAGTCAAGGCCATGTACGTAAGTCTCTGTCTACTGCTAATATGCTCAGTGAGCTGAGTACAATGGTGGAAATAGCTGAGACAAACAGCTGACCCAGTATTATATTGGTAGGACATTCTGAAGATTGGTCAGCTATTTTTGTCCATCACAAATCCATATATTACATACGTACGTACATACACAATTCAACAAAATCTTTAGCACTAAACCTTGAGATTAACAAATCAATTGGCATTCGATTATAGCCAAAAACTGAGACTCGGCTCTCTGTCTCAGTATTGTACGTACGTGTGTAGTCAAAATAGTCAACAGAAGGTTGGTGGCTCAACTCAATTTTGGTCTGCCATATTCATGTTTGTTTGGAAAATGGTATGTAGATGGCAGGCTGCTATTTCTAGCTCTATATGTATGCACATGTGTTCAATCATAGACAGTCTGTACCACATAGTATAGAGTGCCTATGGTTCAATCATGTGTATGTACGTACTTCTTCAACACTGAGTGTAGTGTACAACGAATTTCACTGTCTGCTAGTTTTGTTGCCACTAGTGACAATATTTGGCAGCCACTAACTAAATCTTGGTTCCTTAACTTGTGCACATGCAGGTACCTTCTTCTAAGATTCACAAGCCTCATCACAAAGCACCTAAGCCTCATTTCCTTCAACCTTTAAATCAGAAGAATTCTCGACCAAGAATGTAGACTCACTTTTTGACTGTCACCACAATCTGTTCTTTCAGTGCAAACCTCACATTCAGAATTTTAACACTGTTTGTGTCTCTGCCATTTTCTTGGAGTCGTATTCGGATTTTATTGCTTGATAAAAACCGTTTTATATTGAATACTTACCTCAATTTCTTGTTGTAAATGTGTGTTCATTTTCTGTCCCCCCATTCTTCACACCTACTATTGCACTATAAACTTTTCTTAGCAGATTAATTTATTTCAGGTCTGAAATCCTGCATATGTTTGCGAATGCACATGATTACACAGATGCATGTACTGTACAGCATTCTGTCTGGTATGTGTGTGCAGCCTTTGTACATCTACGTATGTCTATTGCTAGTTGTTGAATTTTCTACTAAGCTAATTTTCTACTATATGGCAAGATGCTGATTTTCTTGAGGGTACATACGTATGCGTAATATTACTGTATACCGTAATAATATCACGCATACTCTCACATTATTCCTGGGAGCTGGGCAGAGTAGTCTATGGCTAACAGCTTCCCAGCTCGAATAAGAATCCCTGTTAGCCTGATACCCTGATACAAGCAAGGTTCCCTTTTCCTCTCTAGAGCATATACACTTTTCAGTAGTAATAGTGCATGGAATGTGGGAGTCAGTTAGCTTTTGCTGCCAAATCATCCTGTTTATCATGCATGTACATGTATGTGTACATGCGTATAGGATACATAGATAATATCATAATACAGTCACAGTATACTAGTCTTATAATTATTAGTTACAATGTGAAATTCTCTATGTCTTATGATCAGCAATATTAATTGCATGCAAGAAAATTATTTCATTTTAAAAAAATAAAGTATTTTAAATATCCAAAAATTTGTACATAATATTATAAATTAAAAACTTGCTATGCAGGTTTGTATAATCATACAATTTGTCTGTCAGTGTCTATATAGCTTTTACTCAATCTAGCTTTCTGATGCATGTAAACCCAACATTCACTCTCCGTGGAGCAAATGTCCATGTCTCATTGCCTTTTACACAATTCCTGCACTCAAGACGGTTTATTGTTATCTGCAATGCATTTGGCTGGCATGTTATATAGCTTTTGTTCTGTTGATTGGTATGGGGGTGAACATAAATGGTGTTGCTAGCAGTATAAGCAGTGCGTGTGAGAGAATGGGGTATGGTTTCGCTTGAATCCTCTTCAAAGTACAGCCAACTTGTGAGCCTGCCACTTCCTTGTAAGACGTCGATTGTAGATGCTGTGCCTTCATGTACCTTTGCAACCACATATGACGGAACCAGTTGTGCCACCCCGTGGTGTGTCAAATCGACTTCTGAATGTAAATAGCTAACATTCAGAAGCACATCTTTATCTCCTGGTCTTGCAAGTTTAAGGGGTATGGGGCATGCAGCTGACTTGAAGATATTCATCACTTCCAACAAAAAGCAAACAACTAATAGACTGGGCAAACTTGAGGATTTACTCATTTTCTTCTTTTTCCGTGAAATTTTACAAAATGGAATACACAGTTGTATTACACTTGCTAAACAGATGCATAGGTTCAGCCATTGCTGATCTTTTATATCCATTGGTACTGATTACACTATTCTGACATCAGTGTATGTATTACTTGCGACATTAAGGAAATTCCATAAAATAACCCTTGAAGTTGGGACATACCCTTTCCTCGATGCAGCGCTGGTATTCAATCAATGATTAGTCTACAAATCATGCAAACCTGACAAAGATGGATGACATCTGCTATTACAGGTTAACACGTTGCATGCAGCAAGCCCTTGCACATGGAAGTGTGATATCAGTACTAGATTTTTCATTTATGAAGTATGTATACAATTGTAGTATAGTTTTACACAACATGCATGTGCAGTAAAGCTATATACCTTCGAAACAACCTGGTTACATTTGCAAAGAGTGCATAGAGTATGTATGGGTTAGTTCACTGGTGCTTCCACTCCCAGTGTATATACTCCATGCAGCTGCAATATCAAAACATTTTGGCACTTCTATTCTATTTGGTATGAAAGGCCAGTCTGTCCCGTGCTGCTTGAATCTCATTAACTACAACTGGAAAGTGCATGCTATAGTAAGCATGCAGGACAACATGCATGCTGGCCTGTATACTCCTATACCTACTACAACATTGTCAGAAGTGGCAATGAATATTATACAATTTGAAGCCTAAAGCAGTATAATAATAATATGTTTAACAATTATTTGTCACTGAGCATCCACCAAACCCTTGATTGACGTCCCAGTACCAGTGAAAGCTCTCTTACCTGCCAAACCCACTAGTTTTTAAACAAATGAGTCAAAATGCATGTACTGAGTGCAAACCTTGTTAATCTGCCAACCTCGCTAATCCAACATAAAACTGACATTCCCAATTGTGGCAGATTATAGAGAGGTTTCACTGAATACTGTACATCAGATTCTAACAAATCGATGGAAAGGGTATATGTTCCAGACTTAGTCTAGCACTGGATCTTCAGTAGATGGAGATGTCACGTTTCTTTGACATAGATGTTTCGTTGGGACATATTTTGTAGGTGCATTTAATGTTACTATAAAAATAATAGTCGGCAATACCATATCTTTTGCAGTGTAATATTACTTGTACAATGAGACCTCACTTATCTGCACCTTAGATATCCAGTTCCCTCACCTTCGACCGTAGTTTTTATTGGAACAAATCTGCAGTTTTTCCATTGTACGCTATACTACTGCTCCCTCATTTACACACACACACACACACACACACACACACACACACACACACACACACACACACACACACACACACACACACACACACACACACACACACACACACACACACACACACACACACACACACACACACATACACACACACACACACACATGCACACTTGTACTTATACTTATATTACCACTGCCAAAAACATCCAATGGGGCCAGACCAAATTCCCCAATGGAGGAACCTGGTCTGGCCAAGCCAGCCCAGCCAAACTGGTTACGTGGACCCTAAAGTTAGGGATTGAACCACCAGGAAGTACCAAGACCAATAGTTCTGCTGGCAACAGCCCCACTGATCCCAGCACCACCTCAATGACCCCCTAAGTGCAAGGAGAGGATAGCTGTGGGCTTGCAAGACCCACAAGATGAAGAGAGGTGGGGTACAGCCCTGAGCGAGGGCATCAATATATTCATCCTATAGTATAGTACTCTGAGCTGCATGACTCCCCACCTCTAGCTTGGTAGCTTTCAGGATGATAGTATATGGCAGTACCAGTCATTTGGCTGGAATTGCACTAACACCTGATGATAAAAGTACCCATTGGCAAGAGCTTTCTGTTCCCAGTGGTGAATAGTTCTCAAGTGCAAATAAACTTGGAGTCCTGAGGAAACCAAATCTTTTGCACTTCAGGATGCCCAATCTGCTGGGTATAGTCAGGCAACCTCTAGCACTACTAATTAGGCTCCCAGAAAAACTGGACACACACACACACATACATACACACACACATACAAGGACACACACAAAAATGCACATGCATGACCACATCTGCATGAGTATATGTATTCACATTTTTAGAAAATTAATTATAATTTGCCCAGTTATTACAGTTTTGTTAAAAATTCAGAAGAATGAATTAATGGGGTTCCACCAACTGTGCTCCATTTAGTTATAATGTTAACATTTTAGCCTTATTTAGTATCATAGCAAATTATGATGTGTATACAATCTCAAATGTAAGAGAAATCTATTATTGCTTTGAACAGAAAATTGCTCTCAAAACACATCCGTCTATTGAATTTAACCATAGATACTCTAATCTGATTGGGCATCACTCCCAATGTAATGGATAGCACACGTTGTTCCCTTTGGGTGAAACCTCCACTACAACTATGATCCGCATACTTATGTGTAGTAACTATTATGATTGCCATTCCTCTGTTTCAATGCTTATTCTAGTATGCATTGTTCTGTGCTATGCATACTTTAGAAAGCACACATACCCACAGCTGCATGTTAAAACAGATTTTGCTAGAATTGAATTTTGGTTACTTTTAATGAAGATTGATCATGTCTTGAGTATAGAAAATGCCAAATGGATGCCCCCAGTATTTCCTCCTTGTGAATATTACATTTAATATGAAATTTGATATTATTGAATCAATTATGTCTTTCTTAGGTGGAGCACAGCAAATGCCCAAACGTCACTGCTTAAAATAGGTCTTATAGTCTATCCTCACTGCTGCTCACCCTCAGATGTGCTGTTTTGTGAGTCCCTTACTTGAGAACTGTCAATTACTGAATCACACTGGCATTGTATTAATATCAAGTACTATTCGCATTGATGCATATATTACTAATAAAGTATTAGCAGCAGTAGTATATAGTTATTATGTGTTAATACAGTATTTAAACATGGATGTGTTAATACAGTATTTAAACATGGATAGTCCCATCAGCACAGTGGCTGGTCTCCCAGTATAGCCGCTAGCCCTGTACTTAATTCTCATGGCCCATGCATGTGGGAAAAAGAACAGGGCTATAGTGGCTATAGACTACTGGTTTTCATGCATGGGATCTGGAGTCTTGTAGCGTAATACAGTTGCAATGCATATATAAACTAAGGTGAAGTGGTATTAACTGAGAATATGGGATAGGTTATCAGGGCTGCATTCAGAGGGGGGGCACAGGGGGCACTTGCCCCACCCCTAGGATTGCTGTTGCCACCCCCCCTCCCCAGGATTGCTGTTGCCCAACCCCCCTCCCCCCCCTAGGATTGATATTGCCCCTCCCCCCTAGGATTGCTGCTGCCCCCCTCCTCCAGACTAGTATCTAAGCATACACTAAGCTTCCTGAAAGGCAGGATTGATGGGGAAATGGACAAAAAAAACAAGCATTTATGCTTCAATTTTAATTTTTTTTCTTGAGACCACTGTCACCAATCCCTTGACCTCCTCAAATGTTTACTGTTGGTATGATCAATATTTAAATTTATAATATTTTATAAGGTATTTTATAAGCATTCCAAACATGATCAACACAGTGCACAATGTTAGGAGTCATTCAAATCTCCAGTTTATACTGAAAACCAAAATGCTAGATAACTGTCAGGGATGCCATGATATTTTCTTTGGGGTGGAACAAAGTGGGAAGCAGTTGCTCTCTCTCCTCCTTTGTGACCCGTTGCCCCCTTGACATAACATACATGTGTAACTGCAGTGATGGATTCACAAGACTGCTGAAGTGAACTAAAATGGCCTCTGAAGCCACCTTGTAAAGTAAAAGTAGAAAAACAAGTTTTCTCTGGGGAGCATACCCCCATACCCCCATACCCCCATACCCCCAGACCCCCCATGCAGCTAGTAATACACAATACCACAGACTTACCCCTCCTAGATCCCTGCAAGAAAGCCTATAAGCATGGTTACCTCCACCCCCATCCATTCCATCCTGTTTCTGTATATTTGCATTTCCATATTGCATTGCTCCCCCCCCCCAAGATTTTAGGAATCTCGATTTGCTCCCCCTAGCCCCAAATCCTGTATGCAGCCCTGGTTATGTTGCTTAGCTACAGAAAGGGGATATGAAACTCGATCTATTGAGCAGGATTGCACAACAGCTCCTGAAAGTGTGCAATGCTCTTGTTTGGCTCTGTGTGATTGTGCACAGTGAGATAACATTACTTAAGAGGAAGAAAACTGTGGCTGCATGCATAGCACATGCATATTGCTATAGAATCTAATGTAAACTTGAGATATATATAGGTTGCATGTACGTAGAGGCGAACCTTGTTGAACTGCTTTATGGACATAATAGCTATAATTTATGAGATACAGTGCCTGCTGTTGAACAGCAGGCACTGTATATATCTCATAAATTATAGTTATTATGTCCAGTGAATTTGTGTGTATTGCACATGCGTACGTACGTGTGTATGCATGTATCCCCATATGCTAAGAATATGTATTATATTATGGCAGTAAATATACACAAGTAATATACAAAAGGAAACTAAGCACATAAATTTTGTATATAATACACACAGTTGGAGTAATAATCATTGAAATCATTGCTTATACTTAGTAATAGGGTATTACTTGAAATTTATTTTGCATAACACCCCAGATTTTCCAATATATACTGTAAGAAGAAAGAACAATTATATATATATATATATATATATATAATATAGTAATAGTAAAATAATATAACAATGAATAATGATAGTAATAATAATATACTGTAATATACTTAATAATAATAATAATTATTATAATGCTGATGTAGATATAATGTTGTATCAGATTCTGTATTAATTTGATTTGCATAATTCATTAAGTTTACATACTATTATACATTGAAGCCTTTTTTATAATCTGACACCTCTATAATCTGACATTCTCCCTAATCCAACCATCTTATATTATGAGGTACAGCCTCCATATAATCAATCACTCTGAAATCCAACAATCTGACACTGGTGCAGGTCCCATTGAGCGTCAGATTAGAAACTTTCGCTATATGCATCAAATTCTACTTGTCAGTGTACATGTATAGTTACACATTAATGTGTACTACAGCTGGTATATATTATGCAATAAGCATTTGTATAGCATTTTAGCACACACAACGTATGCATTGCAGCGTCAAAACACTGATATATATATATATATGTATGTATATGTATATGTATATGTATGTACTATGTATGTATGTATGTATGTATATGTATTATTATTATATTATAATTGTCCTTGTAGAACACATATCTTGCAATTAATGCAGTGGTTTCTCTCCTGATTATAATTATATATACATATATATATATATATATATATATATATATATATATATATATATATATATTGTGTGTGTTTATCTGGACCAAAGCAAGTATTGGCTTGTATGGAAATATCGATCTGCAAATAGCTTTCTGTGTGTGTTTATGCTCAAAACTGTGTATTACTATAAAGCTGTGTTTGCAGAATGAGTTCAAAAGCTTCCTAATGCAAGAACTTCATACTCAAACCGCAATTAGACTCATTCAGCAAAACAGCCCTCCTCAGAAGCCACCGAACACCCATTGGGTTCAGACAACAGAGAAAATTTGCCGCTGTTGTCGTATGTGTTATCCTGTATTCTACTTGCACTGGTAGTTGGTGTGAGTGAAAGAGGCCGTACTAAACAGCACTGGCAGCACAACATGTTGTGCACAAGTTGATGCGTTAGACCATAACCATATACAGCTAAACCGATATTAATTACAAGTAATGTATCTAGTGGAATGGTTAACTTATTGTTTTAGCAAAACCAATTACAATCAATTGCTTCAAGATTTTCAAAATAATTGGGTATCATAAACTAAATTGAATTTGTATGTAGCAACAATTTAAAATATTTCATTAATTTTACATTGTGTATGTAATTTCCAGTGAATCAAATTGAATATCACATTCATTTCACAATTTAATCTTAATTTATATAACTCAAAGTTCTGCATGACATTGTGTGCCAACATGAGAAAGATGTAATACTGTTGCACTTACCTTGTGTTATGTCCCTCAAGATTAATTCCCCATTCTATCATGTATAGAACTGAAAACCCATTGTCAAAGTACTAATAATTAATTAATGTTTGCCTTATGGCATGTGGCAATGTTACAGTAAACTATGCGTCAAATAATATACATCATGTCCGGTCAACCATGCCCCTTACTGACCAATATTAATTCTATTGTTATTATATTATGACATCATATACCTTGTTCCTCAGATAAAACTGCAATAATTTTAATTATAAAAAATTAATAATTAATGTAATTGTTTCGTTTTCAGAAACAAAAATTGATGGCTCGTTACCAAAATTGATGAGCTTGTGTGCCATTATGTGCATGACTGCATGCACATAATAGCAATTTAAAATATTCCATAACTAACAATATTAATTCCATGTGGGATAACTGCCGTTAATTACTCAGATAAATTTGCATTATACAGTAATTATTCTTAATACTATCATTGTAATATATTTAGTATTATCATATAATATTACAGTATGTTACAAACTATAATCAATTCCCAAAGATACTAAAGATTGTTCACTATGCCTTCAAGTTATCAGAAGTCATGTACTGAGCTAAACACAAACTTGGACAAAATGTTACTTGGGTACATTTGTGCATGTAATTTCCAGTGAATCAAATTGAATACCACATTTATTTCACAGTTTGATCTTAACTTAATTATAGCTTAAAGTTCTGTATGTGTGCAAACATGAGAAAGATGCAATGCTGTTGCACCTACCTTGTAGCAATTCAAGCAAGTTCTCTATTATTATAGCATTGATCAATGATTTTATATGTATATACAGATGTATGGCCTATATGATCCGTATACTGCAAAGTGGTGCCATCTGCATGTGCATCCACTATGCTGTATATCAAGGAGTATGGTAGTACTCCATATAGGGATGACACAAAAACAAAATGGCGGAATATTAGATGTCATAATGCTATACATTTATGTACAGGTCAAAGTGAAACCTCAGTCTGTGATCCAAGCATCTGGAAGTTGCCCACACTAACAGACCACTCTCCCTAAATTTCCCCATGCATGCATGCATGTATTATTTACAGCAGAATGTGTGTAATACAGACACCTTAGGGACCACATGAATTGTCCTGCAGAGGTGTCCTTATTCTCCAGGGTGGCTCCAATATTATGATCATTCACATGTATATGACAATTAAGGATCATAACCTCATACCCAGCTTATACGCAGGTATGTGTCTAGATATTCAAGTGCATGTCCTGAATAGCAGGTTTCACTAAAAATGGAATGGGCCAGATTATTCTGCCCATATGCATCTTTAATAATCCTGGCAGATTCAGAATTTCTCTCAGTCCTAAGGTTGCAGGAGTATACAAAGAGGTATCATAGCAGCTCACACATTATACAGACATAGAGCTCTAAAACATACCACATGTTACTTCTTAGCACATTGTCAACTACGTAAACCAAATTATGCCCCATTTCAATTTTGAGTCATCTCTACAAAATTACTACCACACTCCATAATACAATACTGTATATATTGTACACTGTGTACATATAGGTACGTATACAATGCTATTTCACATTAAAATGGATACATACATAATTAATATAATACTTAAATACATAACACTGATCAACGTGTATATACAGTATGTATTATAATATTAAATTAAATCGCAATCTCGTACTATTATTAATGTGTGATCACCTTAGTGTATAATACAGTCACGCCTGGGTTATCTGGACTTGAGTTATCCAGAAACCTATATTTATCCGACCATCAATTCATGCGATCAGCAACACTGACTACACCAATCGCCTCACTTATCCAGCAACCTGTGTTATCTGACAAGTATTTTGGCTACAAACTGTATCGGACAACCCAGGCATGACTGTATATAAGAGGAGGAGTATTGATTTCGCTTAGTGTGCAATCATAGCATATGTTATGTCTGTGGCAGTATATGGAGGATAAACATTGCCTGATGTTATTACAATTAGTTAAGCTTAGTGGGGCAGCATCCCTTTAATTGTTGTGGATGTTTTCTGATGGAGTGTGATTAACATTACTTCATCAATTGAACTTGAACACCAACATCAAAGGCTTCTTTCTACGAAAGCTATTATGATATGAAGTGGCTTCTCATTTGTGCTGTGCAGAAAGATTTCGACAACCAGGGTGTAAAGATGCTCAGATTTAGAAAGCTCCTATTGACTCTGGTGGTCAATTTGTTGAGTCTTTTATTCACATGCTGCAGTATTGAGGTGGTTGAACAGAATGAGGCTCTTTTGTGTCAAGATGTTCCTCTTTTGGCTAAAAATAAGCCCTATACGCTTGATTCAAGAATTTTCCGGCAAAATGTCCTCCTGGATATTAAGCAGAGTCCTCCTCACTTTGATATTTCAGTACCAAAGACTGCAACACCTCAAGCTCGCGTTTCAGTGCGAAGTATTCCTCCTGTTGACAGAGTACCAGACTATGTACCATCCCAGAGCTTTTACTTTTCTTGGAGCCACCACCTTTGCCCATGGTCTTATAAAAGCTATATCAATCACACCCGTATCCCATCCACTTTGTACAGTGCTCAGCTGAGCTTATCTGATGCTACTCAAGTCCATCAGTACAGAATTAATGGCCAAAACCTGGTGGGGCGCTGCAAATGTGAGCCTATACAAACTACAATCAGTGTATTGAATTTCAAGGGTTGCCAGCTTGGACAAGAAGAATGGATTACAGATAGTGTTCCAGTCACAGCTGGATACAGATGTGTTTCTACTAAGTCTTAATTCCATATGAACGTACTTGCAATTTACAAATTGCACCTCCTCTACACATAACAGGATATTTACTGTAACGGTTACTATTATAGAAAAAATATCTTCTCATTAACCAATGTTACTATCTGTCTCAATGCTCATTATTTTAATGTATCCTCAATAATATCTTATGTATTTCGATGTTACATTTTGTTCTTATATATTATACTAACTATAAGTTGGAAATATAGAGCTCTATAAACTGAATTTATATATCCACTTATAATTACCATTTATCACTCATCATTCATTTCTCTGTCAGTTTCTACTTTCCCATTATTTTTCATAATTATCCATTTGCACAAATACAAAAGCAATGCATCTGCCATGCAGTGATTAATTAGCACATGATTTGGAAGGTGATGCATGGCTATACATACCATGCATATATTGGGTATGCATATAGCAGACCCTCGGGACGATCTTATAGGTGTATGGATAACAATGGTCTTATTTCTGAAAGCACTAGACAGTCCATCCAAAATGGCAGCACTTATCCGTATGCAAGTCTCTCTGTGGAGTCAGGATACACATGAAAGGCAATCAAACTGTAGAGGAACTGCATGCATCAGTCTCCCTCTGTTGACCACTACTACGTACTCAGTTACTTGACTAACGGATCATGAATACGTGACTGCATGTTCAATATCTCCAACTGTTGGAGTCCTTTTGGAGCCTAAAAGATGCAAAAACACATGCAGGTAGTCAAATACAAGATTGGTCCTTATTGTGTGCCATTGACATTCAGAGGGAGAATTGTGGGTTTTGTTCTAAAACTGTCTTCCATGTTAGAGTAAAGAAAAAATTCCGGACTGCACCAATTAAGTGGTCTTAATTTTGCGGTGGTCCTATACGATTCCAAGTTGGTCTTACTGCAGGGTTATGTGTACTACTGCGAGTTTAATTACACCTTCTGGCGTAAACTATAAATCTTTATTTAATTTTTACCAATCCAAACTTTTAGCATCTGGGGCCCATAATATCTTATCCCTTAAACAATACCCTCTATAGTATGATAATTTATGGTACAGTCAAGTACAAGTTAACTTGCCAATATATAGGTGATGAGTGCCATCAAATTTTAACAAGTTAAATATTTCCATACATACTGTTAGTTTTATTTACTATCACTGCTATTTTCAATGCATTGTATGTGGGAGGGAGAGAGAGGAAGGAGTGTAATCATGCATGCATGCAGGACTATACATTGCACTATCCCGGGTACTTAATACTACTATTCTCTTTATATTTCCACGTCTTCTTAAGCAGAATGACCCATAAAAAATGGTCACTATATATACTTATGATATCCAGTATATAATAATATATTATGCAACACAATTTGTAGGCTATATTGTTACTCACTGTCTAACAAGACATTCAATGTATACCTGTTAGACAGCCAGCATAAAGCAATAGACTGCAAGAAGTTGGAGGGATTTAAACATAAGATCATAATATACTACACAATACATAGTACATTTGATCATGCAACCATGTTTGGACAGAACAACCATACAATATTATTCCAAATAATACATTTGTTTGCTGTAAAACTGCAAATTGGTCATGTCTGCTGTGTGTGGGATACCATTAGTTTCTATGGAAACTAATGACATTTATACTAAAGCATAATAAAAACAATGCACAAGGCATACAATTGCTCCCAAACTGCACTATTGATGCCATTACCATAGATACTCTATACTATGTACTATAACAGTAGTATAGAGTGTCTATGCCCTTACATTATATTCTGTGTCTGTGGTATATATGCCACATCCACAGTCATGTATTCATACATAACTGTACATGTATACATAGGGACAGAGAAGCTGTATATACATATGTACTATAATAATATTATTATTATAATATTGTGCACATACATGTACACACACACACACACACACACACACACACACACACACACACACACACACACACACACACACACACACATGCACGCATGCATGCACACATGCACACACATGTACGCGCACGCACACACACACAAACACACATACACACACACACACAAACACACATACACACACACACACACACACACACACACACACACACATGCACATACACACACACATAGACACATACACAAACACACACACACACACACACACACGCACGCACACACACACACACGCACGCACACACACACACACACACACACACACACACACAAACACACACACACACACACACACACTCACACACAGTACACACATGCAGTGTAAAGTTAGGTTGCGTAGCCATTCGTGCAACGTGATTTTGAACCAAGAACAGCTCAATTCATTCAATTGATCATCACAACAACAAGGCACACCACACATTGTCGATTCTATTCATGTAATCCACACTACATAATACACATCATGATACATAATAAGTCACAGCCACTAAATGAAAACAGTGTTACACACACACACACACACACACACACACACACACACACACACACACACACACACACACACACACACACACACACACAGAGATGTGCACACGCACATGCATGCATATGGATACACATATGTACATAAATGATGAACGCAAAACTGCATGTGGACTATTATTAGATATCCTCCCACATCTACCAAGAGCCACTTATACCTCCCAGCCTGGCTTCCATGCCATGCTAATAATATTGTCAACACAGACATGTAGAAAATTGGCATGGCTCTTCATCGAGCAGATCTGAGCATTGATACCTCAGATCATCTTCAACGGACATACCAATTAATGCTGCAACACTGCTACACCGTCTGACCTTGTGGACAATATGGCCACATTTATTCCATACTCTGATTTTTTCCTTATTCTGTTGTGCATGCATGCAAAGTTGGTATTTTCTGTACATACGTATGATCATGTAAGGTGAGCTGAGCTGAGGTTGTGCATAAGCCAGCTGAGGTTGGTGAGCGACATTAAAACACGACACTTCCTGAAGCGCCTAAACAAGGCAATGTTGTGAAAATGGGTGTAATGCACAGCTATGCATGCTAGCATTATATGCTGAAATATAATGCTATTGTAGTGGTATATTCTAACAGACCACCTAAGACTAGAGTGAAGAATGTACAAAGAAGTGGTGGTCAAACTGTCTTCCCGAGCCTTTGTCTTGGTTTGGTTTGTTCTGATATTCCACGGGCTGAGGCATGAGAGTATGGTTGGATGTCTTAACCTCTGCGCTAAGGAGAAAGAGACAGGAACACCTAAGCCTTATACTGTGTACTACCGAGACAATTTCTACAATGCTATTCCCACAAAACTGCATTTGAATGCAACAGTACACTTCAATAAGGATGACGCATCTGCTCACATCGAGGAGAAACCAAGAGTTCCTGAGGGCCTACTGAAGTGCAAGAATGCAATCGGTGGTGAGAATACAATCTGTGCCTGGAAGTACAGCTGTAGTGTGGACTATTACAGAATACCCCCTATACTGTGGTATGCTGATCTCATAGGATCTCAAAGCTCAGAACACATGTTTCAAGTACAGTCTTCCAAGCTTCGTAGATGCTCATGTGAACCAATTACATTGGAAGTAGAGGTCCTTCAGTTTAAGACATGCATGAACAGAAGTGAAGATTGGAAGATTGAGATGGTTCCAGTAACCATTGCATTCAATTGCATTGAACAGCTGCCACATCACTCCCAGGACAGCAGTGAAAGGGCTCAAGTCAGTGTGCAGTAGGTTTTCGATGTATACGTAGTTGTATTACAAATTATATTGGTGCATGTGTATCTGCATCATAAAACTACATATTAAGTCTACATGCGCATTTAAGTGTGTATCTAGATGTATGGGTGCTTTGGAATCTGATTGATATTCAAACATCATTGGTGGTACGTATATACTGACCACTGGAAGTTAATGTATGTATAAAAGCATATAATTTACATGCTTGTACATGTGTATTATCATAAATACTGCATTATACTTATTATGGAAACATGATGACAATATTACCTGGCAGTATTAATATTGAGAATTGTTAGTATATGCAAGTGCTGCAACAAATAATAAATTAAGTTACACTAATATTATGCATATACTATATATCGTATGAAACTCTTTCTCTTTCATATATATATAACATATTTAATAATATTATACATAATATTATTATGTATAAAAAATGCACGAACATCAAGACAGCATACAGTATGTATTATAATTTCTGCAGTTTACATTAATCCCTGAAAGGCAGAATGTGTTGATTTGCATGATAAACCAGCATAAATGGTAGGACCAAATTGCATGGGCACACCCATGAGGCAAGGGTCGTCCTGCATGAGTACGCATAGCAAGGTTTACTCTACAGTGGTACAATGAAACCAGTTAACACGATATTAATCTGACGTTAGCCATGAAGTCACTCTAACTCAATCACTGTATAGGTATATAGTCACCATAGTAACCCTCTATGCCTCTACTGCACCCCTATGGGACAAATTTTCATGATTTTATTGAAACGTATATTCCACTATAGCTGGATAGTATTGTATTCAGTATCAAAGGGAAGCTCTGATATTCAAAATCATCAATAAGGACTTAAACTGTTCATTCTTGTCTTACGTCCTCAAAATACTTGGCAGTGACCACAGGTGGAAGTCAGCATCGCTTCTTTTTAAATAGTATAACTCACTGCCTGTTTCACTGATTTCCTGTTGCTCATTTGAAGAGAGGAGAGGAGAGCTCTTGAACAATATTTAACTGTTGATGGACACCATTCCGCGAATGCAATAAAAATTAGTACACAATATCAAAAGTTTTTAATAATAATAATTATTAATGACTTACAATATCCCAAGACTTGGTGTGCTCTTCCGCACTATCTCTCACCTTTTACAGGTGTTGTGCAATAGACGCCAGCACAATGAATCGAAAATTATATAGCTGTTATTAGTTCTGCATGAACATTTTGATACCAATTTTGGGCACACAAACACAACTTACAGCATTCAAAAGAAAAACAATAGTGAGAAAAATATATTGCCTATCTATGGGAAGGCATGGATGGTTAAAGTATGTATGCTATATATGCATATAACATAGTCACTCCACAAAAATCCAGTAATTTCAAGTCCAATTGAGTGTCATATTTGACCAAAAGGTTTCACTGTATACATGCGCAGATGTCTATATACATGCAGAATCTGATGCATAAAGTGTAATCATGCATGCAAGTATAAACGTACAATGTACACAGTATAACAGAATCTCGTATCTGAAAGCCCTGATGGTGTAGTAAGTTGAAGGGCCAGGCAAAATTGGACGTATCCATGGACTGTGTTAATTATATGCGTTTGTACCAGTTCATGTACATGTTCACTTTTTGTACATTTGTAAGGCTTTGCTCTTTTATTGCAAAAAAGTACGGACATAAATTGAGATATAATGCATGTCATAGCAATTTTGCAACTTTTTGAACTGAGCAGATTTATATTATTGCTCCATTTAAATTTGAAGACAAGCACTTCATTTATAGCATCATCATGCAGACATATAAGGTAATACAGTCAAACCTCGTTAACACTAAACTCAGGGGATTGTGCTGAAATTTCATCTCAACAGTATTTCATGTAAACAGTACTACATGTTATGCTTGTATCTGCGCTTGGACTTGGCTAGCATTTCATGTTAAAAGATATTTCATGTTAAACAGTTTCATGTTAACAAGGTTCGACTGTATGCCTACATAGAACACCTACATATATAGTGTAGATGTAGGTGTAGATAATAATAATATAATTAAACATTATTTACATATAAGATGAATTATTATTGTTTGTGTACACACACATAATAATTTATGTATGAAATGCCATATAATATGTCTGTTGTAGTCATTATAATTACAAAGTGAAGTAATATTGTTATATATTGAAAAAATTAAAATAATATAAATTATACAGTGGTCCACATCTAATGTTGATATAGCTTGATTGCAAAATTTTGACAGCCTTTGTGAAAGCTTTAGCATATACACTTGGCTGCAAGGATCAATTTTTTAATCTATCACATGCACACAAGTGAATCCAACTGTGATGTTGAGGTTGGTTGAAAAGGCCCATTTCTCCTCAGAATGCTTGCACTGATCAAAATGTAATGTTTTAATGGGAATAACAATAGCGCGACATTGGCACACAACAGATTCATCTGTTCCCGGATGTTCTATTGTAAGGTAATCGTCTGAGTCATCAACCAGCACTGCTTCACGCATGCCTGAAGGGAGTATAGTGCCGTTGTAGTTGAATGAATGATAATACCATTTACACAAATGGTTACTCTTCCAGGTGTGGGTATAGGACCTGGCATCCTCTGGAGAATTGTAAAAGCCTGATTTGATCATGTTTTCACTAGCTGCAGAAGGATAAGCCCTGTCTTCCTTTTCGTCAACACTCACGTTAGGATGAAATGGCCAATCCATGTGATTGCGAGCATCCATCATTCTTTCAATCACCTGTGTTTCTCTAGATCCACTTGGCATTGGTTTTTCAATATCAGCACATAGATTATTGAAGTTCACAGGGCAAGAAACTGCAAGATTAAAAGAGCATAGAGCAACTGTTACAGTTACTGCAGTAAACCAAATCCACTCCATGGCTAATAACAGCTTCGATTGACACTTGGATTTATGTGTCTCCAATACTTTGAAGCTTGCAGTTTGATCGACTCTGGTCAGACCTTTAATTTGGACTAGAAAAATGTGCTCTATTTATAGGCTTTGCTGCAGCTGTTTTCCCCTGTGTGCAGGAATTTGACATATCATAATACCAATTACATAGCAATTTGTGTGACTTTGACTCTAAATAATCACCAAGGGAAGAAAATGTAAGATGAGTAGACAGAACAAAAAATCAATGATTATTCAATTTCCACCTATTAATAGCCCAATTTCCAATCCTATCTTAATAGAAAGTTATATTGTGGGATTGTATAATAGATAATGATGGCTGAAGGTATACAACACAGTGGGAAATCATAACATATAATGTGTGTTTGCCAAATGTTACTACAACCTCTGTGTGGGCTCATCAGAAATATTGTAGTTGTTAGCTGCCCCAATCAATTATACACATGCAATTGGTATAGGGCCACATTTTCAGGTAGGCCTACTATCCCAAGTGAAACAGTATCCCACACCATCACAATTTAAGTTGGCATACCAATAAACATCACATTGCTTATAATAGGTAAGTCTTATATAATTATATAATAACAACATTGTGGCATATCTACGTATAATAATTAGTGCATAGATATATATATATAGGTTATATCCTGCCTCCAAGTTGTATGGCATTAATAATCACGACGCCTGAGGGCAGAGTGATTATTATTGCCATAAAACAGGGAGGCAGGTGATAACCGGCTTCTAAACTGATGCGAAAGAGAGTTTAGCGCCTCCTTTGCGATTTACCTGCATTGAAAACATGCACCAATTAGTTGATTGACAGATTTCCTTTTGTCAAATTATAACAGACTAAACCACAAAGATATGTATTTTCCCAGCACATGCAGCATTTTCACTAAGCTATATTGGAGCTCCAATAATTACTTATTCTGCATTTACTATTATTATATTATAATATATTATTATACTGGGTCGTTTTAAGCAGAATTATAATTACAGCATTACTTTGAAAGAGAATCAAAAGAATGATATAATAGATGTGTAGTTTACAATACAATGTATGTATCTGGTAGCTAATGACGAATATTAACATATCCCTTTTTATATTGCTTGATAGCTAAACTATGTATGCTCGCAGAATTACCTATGATCAATGAGACTTGAAAAAGCATCGGGTACATTAATATATAGTATATAATATATAGAGGCTCACAAATCGGCAAAAAGCATGTACATGCATGCATGCAGTATCTATATGCTGCTTATTAAGTACAATTACATGGAAGATTAGTGTACTAAGGTTTCAACTTCTATATCACAAAAATTAATGAGTCCACTGGAGACAACATATATAGTATACTACATTGATTATACAATTTCATTTAGTAAAACCACTATTATAACAGCTGTGGTTAATAGGGAATGGAATGGTAATATGACAGACTAGCTGTGAATCTGTTAATATAGTATATATATATATATATATATATATATATATATATATATATATATATATATACTGTATAGTGGAAACAAAACTCATATTATATATATATATAATATATTATATTCAATAGCAATATTGTGCTCTATTACACGTTAATTTTGATTATCATAATACAATAAGATCGATATAATTGTTTTTTACATATAGTGCAGAATTGCATTTATTCATTCACACATGCAGTTATACATGTAAGCATATGCCCAATGAGGTTTGGCTGCAGCCAATGAACATGCACTACCTACGCACGGGGTCGTATGTTCATATCGAAGATTATATATTATAGATAAAATTCAATAGCAATTTATGACAAGGTTCAAAGCAAACACTTACATATATGAGCCACACTGAAAAATTCTGTGCATATTGCACAGGTAAATTGTGGAGTGCGCTATAGTAGCTCTTGTCAAAAAAAATGTCCGAATGAAATTAAGCTAGAGGAAAGGACCAGCCAGCAACTCTAGCATGTGAAACAAAAGGTGAGGTTACAATGAGGAGCTCTATAAAATACAGTGGTATACACACAGAAATTACATTCACTGAAGGAAAATTGAGATGCTGAGACATCACACACAGCAGCAAAGGGAAATGAAAGGAAGTCAGTCGTTGACATGGTGTCCAGAGAGGGAAATGCTCATTCCATCTAGAGGGTCATCGGACAAGGCCTGAGCAGTCACACGCCAACAGAGATCAAGAATGTGATCATCGGAGGTCTCCTCCTTGGACTTGATGTACTGAGGAGCTGGTTGTGGACTACTGACTGGTTCTGCACAGGAAGAACACAGAGACATAGTCAGGTGACATGAGGGAGGGCAAAGAATAGGTCTACATTGTGGTACATACTGCACTCTACAAGAATCAGGATGACTGCCTAGTGTGCTGAACAAACCTGGAGGACCAGTGAGTCATACAAATATGGAGGACCCAATGTGGTTGTTCAAACCAAGAGGGCTGTATAGTGTGCTTGTAAAAAATAGGAGGGCTGCTTAGCTTTGTTATACTAACAACATGGACTGTTTGGTAGGTTTGTGCATATTAACTGGGAGAAATGTTAATTAACCCACAGAGTAAATCTAGCTCATATTCCTACAGAAGAGAGTCCCTTTCAGTCCCTTGTATCCAGTGACACGGTATAGAATTTCAAACTACTAAGGGTTTTCATCAATGTGAAGTGATGTGAGGGAAATACCCCAAACCTCGAGATTCAAAAACTCCTACAAGAGAAGAGATATCCAATCCCTAAAGTGGGGATTGCACAACAAACTACCAATGCAGCAATATGTACAGGTAAACACTACTTTAGCAACATGCATGACATCATTTTTTGGACTGTCATTCAACTAATGAGAAAATGGAGAGCAGTATATCGTGTTACATAGCAGGGCTAGGAGGAAATGAGGGGAAAGTAAGCGACCATTTCTCATCCCATAATTGACACAAGCAGCATCACAGTAACTGAAGACCATTCCCATCACTGGATAGATAA
This sequence comes from Halisarca cf. caerulea, assembly GCA_963170055.1. Lineage (NCBI taxonomy): Eukaryota > Metazoa > Porifera > Demospongiae > Chondrillida > Halisarcidae > Halisarca > Halisarca cf. caerulea. The sequence goes on along the minus strand of CAUJGJ010000309.1, from coordinate 455,450 downwards.
GAAGTAGACACACACAGGTGTGTGTGGGAGGGGAGGGCACAATCAACACACCATTGTCAGAACACAGTCAACCTATAGACCCAATATGCTCCCCACATCAATGTACATACATACGCATGTACACATAGTCACAATTGAAGACATGGATACTTTATGCCATGTCACATTGCAGTACAATATTATATAGACTACTTGTATATCCAGTGTAAAATCATTGTACAGAAAAGCCGGATACGTACATTAGGTATGCGTCATTAAAAACTTTTTAATAACGTGTACCGTACATTTGCAAACCTTACTGCTGGATACTTGAGGCATTTAGTACACAAAATAATAGCTAGCTTCGTTACAATTAACCAAAGTGTACAAACCAGCACTAGGCCCAACTACCAACCAACCAAAGTCTACATACCAGCACTAGACTCAACTACCAACCAACCAAAGTGTGCAAACCAGCACTAGGCCCAACTACCAACCAACCAAAGTCTACATACCAGCACTAGGCCCAACTACCAATGGTATTCCATATAAGTATCACCTGGTGGATCCTACAGAATCTTTCACACTTGTCTGAACAGCTACGGTTTCCCATTGCATTTCAATCCTACTATTTGCAGTGCAACTGTGCAAACAGTAGCAGTAGTACTGACCTACCCACACTTGGTTGAGTGGACTACAAGGGCACCACAAGTACTCACAAATTGTTATTCAATGCACGATAGAGCAATTCTCTTTGACTGTGGAACAGGGTGTACTGGCACCATACGACGGGTATATTAGAGGTAATTGGAGTAGACTATATACATATGTACAGTATACGGGGTCATGAAAGTAAAGCACCTACCACACTGTTACACACACACACACACACACACACACACACACACACACGCGCGCGCACACACACACACACACACACACACACACACACACACACACACACACACACATGTTCTGCTAGTGTGGTACAGCATGCAGATACATACTTGTCAGACTGGTACTGCGGGAAAGACTTGAAGGATTTCCACCACTTTCTCCCAACAAATGGTTATGGCTTCCAGTTCGCTCATTCATGACCGAACTCTCACCATAGTATGGTGAAATAGGCATACCACCACTGAAAGGACCAATACTCTGTAAAAGACAACAAAACTACACATGAAATACATTTGTATGTAAATCTGGTAGTGACACATATGTACGTACATATGTACAATACATTGCACCACAAATAGTACACAATACGTATATACAGAGAAACCCATACAAGCCTTTCGGACATATCCCAGAACACCTGATATTCTATCCAACCACAGTCTGTAAAGAGTTGCCTCGTTAGACAATTTCACTTTACAGTGTGAACAGACCAACCCAAAAAGGAGGGGCTGCACCGCATGGCTATTGGGTATAACCTGAGACCACACACACCACTCCTCCTGCAAGCATGCAAAGTGTACGCTGTTGACGGATGCTGCCATGTGGTAGGCAGGGCATACTAAGGGTTGAGGTGACGATGTGTGACAATTAGGCTCCAGTAGCTGTCCTAATCGCTCCATAATAACCACAATAACTGTCTCAACTTTCATACCAAACCAAACCAGTCAACAGTGGAAGGAACCATGTATACCCTGGGGCATTTCCAGAATGCATATATGTAATTTCAGTAGATACATATGTATGTATGTACGTACATGTTCGTAATGTAGATATTCTACGCCATGATCACATACGTACATATGTATGTACACTATGGCGTATCCATACATGTACTTAAAGGATGTGCAAATAATACAGTATGCACAAAATCACAGCCCAAACATTCCAAATATGAACCCGCACAGTGCAGAAATGGCAATATGTTTGTACACGGAGACCCTTATATATGAACAACATCCCAACTATGAACCAGGTAGTGTACAAACGCAGGACAAAAAGGATACAGGTGTGTGATACTTGCACAATAACAGTAACCAGCCCTCTTGTACAGTAATCCCCACAAGCTGTGTGTGTACAGCACACTTACCAGTTGTCTTTGGTTTAGTCGAGGCACGGAGCTGCTTTTGTTGGCATTGTGTCCACCCATTCCCCTCATTCTGTGACTGCGACCGATCGTGTTTGGTTTTCTGTTCCCTCCAGTTGGCCCTCCTCTGGAAGGCATGCCTCCAAATGTATAGGAACCAAATCTACAAAAGAACAAAAGATTGAATACAAGGAGCACAAGACAGGTGCACAGTTGCATACGTACTACAAATACTCAGATGTACGTACGTATGTATGTACGTACATACGTACGTACGTAGGTACTGTACATGTATACATATTTACGTACATGGTGTGTATATTGCACTAGAATTAGCAAAGGGCTTTGTAAACAAATTCAGGATGAAAACAATACTTGAAAAAGTGCAGTCTATGAATGGGAGACACTACAGCAAATTGAGACGTACATAGAGATTCATGACCTGAGCTAGAAAAGATACGCTTGTACAGCAATTATGTACACACCTACTCACATGCGCACATAATAATGGACCCACCACACATACGTACGTATGTACATATGTAAGTACGTATGTATGTACATATGTACGCGTGCACATAAATGTGCATAGTGACCACTACACAAAAGTAAGAAAGGTATGTAAATCGCATATGCACATATGTACGTACAGGCACAGGTTCGTATGAATGTACATATGCAATAGCTGCATCCTCTGGGTGTGAAGGGTACTGATGAATGCAACACACAGACAAAGACAATACAAAGTTACAAACATACAAGTTGGCCATACAAACATTTGCACAGAAGTACGCACCCCTTCCCCCTGTTGCCTCTCCTAGGAGAAGTGATCCGAAGATGGCTCTGACACTGTTGCTTCCACTCAAAGAACAACTTTCTCTCTTCTGGGTGGAAGGCCTTTGGACAGAGACAGGACAATAACCATAAACATTAATGCATATGTACATACATACATAGGTGCTAATATTTGTAAGACTATATTTTATAGAATTTCACTAATAAGTTTGCATTCACAAAAATACAGTCTATTTGTCTATATTTACACATGTAGTAGGGAACGGTCCATTCACAAAAATTGAATCATGAATTACAATCAAGATTCACAAAATAAAAAAATGTCCCACAAAAATAGTGCCCATATGTACGTAAGTACTATACGCATGGTTTAAGCACTATGCAGATCTCAAATAGTCAACTGACAAACCCACTAACAAGAGAAATGACACACACACACACACACACACATACACACACACACACATGCACGCATGCATGCACACATGCACACACATGTACACGCACGCACACACACACACATATGCATGCATGCATGCACACATGCACACACATGTACGCGCACGCACACACACACACACACACACACACACACACACACACACACCTCATGGCACAGTGCTCGATCCACAAGTTTTATAAAAGCCATTACAGAGTCTTCAATGTTGGGTCCGGAGTAAAGCAATTCGTGAACTACGTAAAATGAACAGCAAGCTGCTGACTACTTTAAAAAGCATAATACAAAATACATACTGCATTATTCTATGTACTCACACTAGTACGTAAGTATAGCTGCAGCACAGTTTGCACTCATCAACATACGTACATACGTACATACGTACATATATGTATGGATGAACATCCATTCTTACCTCTTGACATAACTCTAGCAATGAGCATGGGAAGGTTATCTGGAGGGATGTCTTTCTTTAACAGCAGTTCGCTGTAGTCATCTTGATCTTGGTCACCAGAAGAGCAGGAGTCTTCATCACTGGAAGAGCCACTGTTGCTCGAGTCCTTCCTCTCCTTTTCTTCCTTCTTTGGCTCTTCTACGGGATCCTCTTCAGTCTCCAAAGTGACTGGTGAGTGGTAGGTCTTCATTGGTGTGATCAAGATTTGGTGAAGTTCGTCAATGTATCTGAAAGGGTCCAATTTAGCCTTGGCATCTCCCTTGCCGGAATGCCTGGCACTCACAATCTCCTTCAAAACAAAGCAAACAATCACACACATAAAATGTAGACCAAACCACAAATGAACAGAAGAGATATGTACAGTACTACGTATATACACACGTACGTACATGTACAATCACATACGTACATACATACACATGTACAAACAGACACAAACCAGACAGGAGTTGATTACTCCAACTACCCTCACTGTGTGTACATAATACATGTACGTATGTACCGCAGAAGTTGAAACTTTTGCACAGTTAAAGTTTCACAAATGAAGACTTTGTAGTTTTTCGCTTTTTTAGTTTCACAAATCATGGACTACCTCACTGTAACGCCCCTGGATGGCAACTATTGGACGCAACACGTGTTCACAAGATCGTTGCAAAGCTCTCTTCCCTTTACACAAGGCAGCCGTTTCGAAGGACTCTTTGTAGAATAAACAACCTAACCTTTTGAGAAATGGGCTATTGTTGGTTGAACAACAAACAACAACAAAGGGCCTGTGTTTACTTTGAACTGGATTATCGTACCATGTAAACTTTTGCGAATTAAACTTTCACAAATGCCTCTTCGTTTGCAAAATTCACAAAACTTTAACCACACGAAAGGACCAACTTCTACAGTATTATACGTACAGACGCATATAACAAATGATACACTAAATGTGACAAAATCATAATTCCTACTCCAAATCAAATTAGCAGACAACATCAGTACATACATACATACACATGCAAGCACCTACAGGTATGTACAAAAAAATATACCAAAAATAATACCAGTGGCCATTGTTCACTGGGAGTAGAGTACATTCCAAACTAATCTTCAGTAACTCTACCTCAACAAAAGCAAGTGTTGCTATGCAAATCCACCAAACCACTGCACTGTGAGAAGTGCACATGCATATTCAGAATTTGCTAGCATGAAAAACACATTGTGGAGCATGAAGGGCACCTACAGTGGTGTGGAGCATGAAGGACACCTACAGTGGTGTGGAGCATGAAGGGCACCTACAGTGGTGTGGAGCATGAAGGACACCTACAGTGGTGTGGAGCATGAAGGGCACCTACAGTGGTGTGGAGCATGAAGGGCACCTACAGTGGTGTGGAGCATGAAGGGCACCTACAGTGGTGTGGAGCATGAAGGGCACCTACAGTGGTGTGGAGCATGAAGGGCACCTACAGTGGTGTGGAGCATGAAGGGCACCTACAGTGGTGTGGAGCAGGAAGGGCACCCACCTACAGTGGTGTGGAGCATGAAGGGCACCTACAGTGGTGTGGAGCATGAAGGGCACCTACAGTGGTGTGGAGCATGAAGGGCACCTACAGTGGTGTGGAGCATGAAGGACACCTACAGTGGTGTGGAGCATGAAGGGCACCTACAGTGGTGTGGAGCATGAAGGACACCTACAGTGGTGTGGAGCATGAAGGGCACCCACCTACAGTGGTGTGGAGCAGGAAGGGCACCTACAGTGGTGTGGAGCATGAAGGGCACCTACAGTGGTGTGGAGCATGAAGGGCACCTACAGTGGTGTGGAGCATGAAGGGCACCTACAGTGGTGTGGAGCATGAAGGGCACCTACAGTGGTGTGGAGCATGAAGGGCACCTACAGTGGTGTGGAGCATGAAGGGCACCTACAGTGGTGTGGAGCATGAAGGGCACCTACAGTGGTGTGGAGCATGAAGGGCACCTACAGTGGTGTGGAGCATGAAGGGCACCTACAGTGGTGTGGAGCATGAAGGGCACCTACAGTGGTGTGGAGCAGGAAGGGCACCTACAGTGGTGTGGAGCAGGAAGGGCACCTACACACATTCCAACACAGCTGCACCATCCATGGAGGATTTGAGGTATGTACATACGTACATACACACAGATTTTAACCTCAAAACTGACTCTACAATGGTGAGTACAGGGGGCTGCATATACATACATATGTACATACATACACACTACTGGAGAGTTTGAATCTTAACGAATGTATGTATACGTATATACCAGAACAATGGACCACAACCCAATGAGTTGAGAGAATGAATTTTGAGGAGATTGTGAGTCCTATGCACTTCAAACTAGATCATCAATTACTATTGAGATATGTATATCGTATGTCACAATTATAGGTACATGTCCACATTATACTATGAAACACACTGTAGTAACAATAACACACGCGTCATGTGTGCTATCCAATTTTGTACATTTGGTAGATAACAAACATGCTAAATGGTCTGATGGACATGCTACAGTTGATAAGTAGCAGCAAATGGCTCTGAGTCCATTTTCAGACATCTACACCTACACAACGGACTTTCAGGGGACAAAAGTTGGCAGATGAATGTGATCACGAGACAAGTAATAGTTGTATCCTGCCTTGGTGTGCTACAGCATGTAGCACACCAAGGCAGGATACAACTATTATGTGTCATGGTGAAGCAAAACACTGCAAAATGTGACAATTGACAGCTATTAATTAATGAGGCACGAATGGGTTTTGGCTGGCAGGAGATTGACAAGACCCTTGACCTGGGCTACATCAGAGTAACAGGGCTACATCGTGGATGTAAGCCCGTGGTACTCTTTGATCCATCCAACTTTCGCCCCCACACCATGACACATAGTGTTGATAAAGTCGTACAAGAGCAAATGCTCTGCATGAAGAAGCCAAAGAACCCCTTTTGAGCAACCAAATCGAAATGTACGAGAGTAGGCACAGCAAATTAGCAGTGTGTCTGTGCGTGTGTGTGTGTGCGTGTGTGTGTGTGTGTGTGTGTGTGTGTGTGTGTGTGTGTGTGTGTGTGTGTGTGTGTGTGTGTGTGTGTGTGCTTTTCTCATATCCGTGTGATAGTCATTTAAAACCATGTATACATACGTATGTATGTACATACCCAAGAGATCAGGCAAGAAATATGTAAAAGTCAGCACTTTCACAATGTAATGCATACATACGTATAATAAATATGTACACAAGTACGTACATACGTATGCACACATGCACGTACGTACGCTCATCAGTAGCTCACACAACAACATTGTTACCACACACACACATACATATACATACGTACATCCTTGTTTATCTGGATCCTTGACTATCCGGATCCTCAAGCTGAGTGTGTTTGGTTCACCACAGGTGTTTAGGGACCCTTTATTGGATACCTTTACTGTAACTACCGTATAGAGGAAAATTTTCGCGAGGAGTTTAATTTCACATTTTTTGCAAGCCATATCCGACTCGCGGAAATTTCTTTTGCCATTGTTTGCTGGAAGCCATTTTCAGAAGTTCCATGTGTTACATTTGTGTCTCGTACATTTTAGTTTCACTCTCGTCGTCAATGGATTAAACCTGCATGTGGATTCTCTGCCTTAACCCAAGGGCCCATTGAGCGCCTTTAACCCTGCTACAATGCGGTATGTTAACAAGGAGGTGCATAAAGTCGACACCAGTGCAGTTCACCAGCGAAATGCAAGCTAAGATCGAAGAGTACGTTTCTCTTCACGGAAACGCAATAGGCACACACTACACAAACACACAGGCACTACACACCAACTACATACATACATACATACATACTGTACACTACACAGAATCAGTGGCCATCAACTCTATTGTCTGTGAGTTATTAGGTTTCATCATAACTCCAGAACATTGTGGGTGTCCCTCCTTACCTGCTCCATCCTACACAGGGCTTCATGCCTTTGAGATAAGCTCTTTATACTTTGAACTATCTTGTTGCGAGCACCTTGAGTCACTTTCTAAATAGAATAGGCATAACAATATGATTGAAAGAAAGATGCCAGTCACAACACAATAAGAAGGAAATTCAGTTAGACACATACATGGACATAGGGCTTGTCTGGTCAGTCTGGTTATGCAAGCTACACCCAAAGCTGGATGCCAATACATGTGTGTCTCCCAAGGAGAGCAGCCACTCGCCCACTCCTCCCACTGGCTTCAATACCGTGTTAATACACACACACTCCAGTTTAGGCTTAGTCAATAGCCCACAGGCCACTTGATGACCAGTCACTAAGCCACAAAAGGACACACACACATGTACAGGGATAGACTAGACCGTGTAGTCCATGCTCTCTACATATAACACTGTCACACCATACGTACATGCACGTATGATGTGATAGTGTATGTACGTATACATCATACGGTACTTCTCATAGAAAACCGTGCAGTTTGCGGGCGATGACCGTGTGATCGACTGACTGCCTGACCGCTTGAGCAACAATTGAACGACCGTATGACTGGCAGTGACGTTTTGCAAGAGATCGAAACACCCACTGTCTTTTTCTCTAAAGACTCTTCAAATTTGAGGAAAAAGTCTGAGTCGTCCGCCTCCATTGGCAATTTATCTCCTGAAATATTCGAAGCGTCTTCTTCGATCGTTAGATAGGGGCGAGTCCGTTTTAACTACTTGGAAGGATATCACTTTGGAAATGCGACGTATCCCTCGGATGCAAATAGCAGTAGCTCCGCAGTCTTCCTTGTTCCCTGAAAGTATTAGTGATATTTGCTTGAAGTTTCAGTAAAGTTCGTTCGAAGTTTCAGTGAAGTTCGCACAAAATTTTAATATGGTGGCCTCGAAGCTTCAGCGAAAATCGCTCAAAACTTCAATAAAGTTCATGCGAAGTTTATTCTGCGTAATCGAACATAATTTCTGTGCATACCGTGGTTTGAATACACCATTTCTCGCCATTTCTTTCTTTCTCGACTATTGGCATTGCGTAACGACTGTGACGTTTTATTACACATCACGAAATGACGCCGTTCAAACTGACAATTGACTCCTGACTGAGTGCTGATCGACTGACTGAACGACTGACGGCATGCTGGACGGTTTTCTATGAGAAGTACCGTACATATGTGCATACGTACGTACGCATGTATGTATAAACGTGTAATGTATGTAAATACATACGTACGTATGTATGCACACACACACACACACACACAAACACACACACACACACACACACACAACACACACACACACATATTAGCAGGGCAGCATACAAAGTGCTACACACCACTGATTATGAACATATGTACGCATGTAGTACCATTACCAATGTCTGCACCAAATCAGGCAGATAGAAATAAACTGAATTTAAACCGTATACACTGTATACAGGGAGTTATGTATACATGTGCATACATAAATATGTACACGTACATACATACATACTGCACATATGCACTTACAATCCTCAAACCATAATGGCATTATAATATGTAACATAACCAGGGGCCACTATGAAGGTTACCAATTACTATCACACACTTGAACAGATTTTCTAAATAGGCTTTACTGTACATATATGTACGTACGTACGTACGTATGCATGTACTTATGTACGTACAGTACATGAGCACATACGTATGTACATACATACGTACGTATGTACATGTGCACATATGTACGTACAGTATGTACGTACATTCTTCTCAATTTTGTGCATCTGTCATCATTAAACTCTGACTAGATGTCAGTACAGAGTCATTTTCCCTACAAACAAACCTTTTGTTGGAGAAATTCATCAGAAATCCCCAGCATTTCATCATAAGTCATACTTTGAAACAGATCCTGATATTTGTGTAGCCTCAGGCTCTTCAACCAAATAGGCACCTCTAAAGAATCAAGAAACACATACGTACATGAACACACGTACATACGTAAGTGCACAAATCAATTGCTGGACACAATTACATGACCAAAACAAACATACGTACGGTACTTCCCATAGAAATTTTAACCTTTGACGACCGACGAGCAGGTGACGACCGACTGACCGACCACTGACTGACCGCAAATAATCACTACGTCATGACCACGTAGTATGGCTTCATTGCGCAAGTCCCCGAGTTGATTCTGTGTGAATGGTCGACTGCCAAAGCGAATACGTTCATTTGACGAGAGATGAAGCATTCCTATCGTGCTAGCTGCAGCCTTAGATTATCAATGAAGGCATCTGAGAACGAAACTCGTAAGTTACTCGTCGGAAGGATTGTACGCCGGTAAATTTATCTTTAAAAAATGACGTGTAGACCGGTCTACGTATTCTTCAACATAGTTCGCCATTGTCTGATTTACTGGCCTGATGAAGACCTCGTATCTATCCGCTGCTTCGTGTAGCCAGAATAAACCATACTGAACAAATCAAAAAGAATCGCGCAAACTCGCTCAAATCACACTCGCTAATCATTTGCGCAACTATTCTTACGTCACGTGCATGGTTGCGACGACTGACCCCTGACCGACCGTGGACTGAACGACTGACCGAACGACCGGAACTGTTAAAATTTCTATGGGAAGTACCGTACATATGTACATTAATAACAGAAAGTCTCACTGTTCTACGTACCTACTAGAGACCCCAAAATTCTGGCATGCACACGAACATGTACACACTCTACACACACACACACACACACACACACACACACACACACACACACACACACACACACACAAACAGCTTCGACAACCTAAAACTCAAACATGCACTTAAATATGTACATACGTACATACAACAGGAATAAAATGACACATTAACAATGGAATACTCTGAATGTATGTACGTATTTACATACGTAAGAATAATTTGATCAGCCTAGAGAGTACGTACATATGTATGTGGTGAAGTGGGTATACTTGCTACCCAATAGTTGGTCTGCAATCCTTAAGCACAGTTTGCCACGTTGCGTATAAACACCCCCGCACATGCGCACAGTGTAATTCACCACCACACAATACACCAGGGATACCACAGAACCCCAGAGCGAATTCAGTCTATGGGAAAGACTGGTGCACACAGCACAATAGAGTAGAGTGGGTCTTTAGCAATAAACAAAGGATTGCTAATAGACAGTCCAAAAGTACGTACATACACACAGTGAAACCTCTCTGGTCCACTACAATTGGGAATGTCAGTTTCATGGTAGATTAGTGGGGTTGGTGGATCAACGAGGTTTGCACTCAGTACATGCACATACGTAATTCGCTTTTGGAAAGTAGGGGGCATTATGGAGGGGGGGGGGGATTAGAGAGGTTTCACTGTACGTACATAGGCTAGCAAATATTACAGTGCAAGATCACACATGTTGGCTTATTGTGTACAAAGGAACCTCTATATAAAGTTCACCCCGAATGCATGTATGTATGAATGCAAGCATATACGTACATGAAAATCACTCAACACTTCCTCAGGTGAGAGGTGATGTACTCCCCTATAAGGAAGGCCAAGTCATAGGATACAGAATCAAGAAAACCACTACCCTTGAAGCTTAACAACGAACATTAGATCACAATACATAAGGAATGAAATCAGTCCAAATATTGTGTATCAGGGGGGCCTAGTAAGGATAAGAGTAATGCCTAATAAGACCATTCTACTGAAGACAGCAGAAGATGGTACACACTAGATATATAGGGTGTCTGTAGTGCAGTGCTAAGGTGTGAAGTCATGTAACAGAGAAGCTCAGAATGCAGCAAGTAACACATTGCACAGGTACCAGGAAGGCAAAACACATATGTACGTAGCCCTAAACATACATACGGTACTTCCCATAGAAATTTTAACCTTTGACGACCGACGAGCAGGTGACGACCGACTGACCGACCGCTGACTGACCGCAAATAATCACTACGTCATGACCGTGTGGTATGTCTTCATTGCGCAAGTCCCCGAGTTGAAACTAAGTGTGAATGGTCGACTGGCAAAGCGAATACGTTCATTTGACGAGAGATGAAGCATTCCTATCATGCTAGCTGCAGCCTTAGATTATCAATGAAGGCATCTGAGAACGAAAACTCGTAAGTTACTCGTCGGAAGGATTGTACGTCGGTGAATTTATCTTAAAAAAATGACGTGTAGACCGGTCTACGTATTCTTCAATATAGTTCGCCATTGTCTGATTTACTGGCCTGATGAAGACCTCGTATCTATCGTCAAACACAACCAAGTGATTGTGCCTCAAGTGCCGCCCGCCTTTGTCACGGAGTGACCCTCCTTCCCTAAAGAAGCCACTATCTGGGTGTAAGTCTTGCCCATTCGCCTTAGATAAAGTATCCGCTGCTTCGTGTAGCCAGAATAAACCATACTGAACAAATCAAAAAGAATCACACAAACTCGCTCAAATCACACTCGCTAATCATTTGCGCAACTATTCTTATGTCACGTGCACGGTTGCGACGACTGACCCCTGACCGACCGTGGACGGAACGACTGACTGAACAACCGGAACTGTTAAAATTTCTATGGGAAGTACCGTACGTAAGTACCTAGGTACGTACGTACGTACTGTACATACAAAAGCTCATATGGATTACAATAAAATATGATATGCAGGATACAAATCAATTTGAAAGAACTCCAAGTACGTACGTGCATAGGGAACATACAGGATTCCACAAATGCAGATTAGCCATCAATTATGTGGCTTCTCATGTGTAAACATTGACATTACACATAGCAGTGTGACACTGCAGGATAGCCAATTCTGTGAAATTCAGTGAGTATGGAAGTGGAAGCAAATGCACGTGTACACACATACGTACGTATATACATACTTTGGTACAGTGGTACCTCTTTTGAGAGACCACCCTTTGCGACCTGTAAAAGGTGGTCTCTGACAAGGGGGAAGTTGATATGGGGTGTACTACATTGGTGACCTGCAAAGCCGGTCTTACAAAGAGATGGTCTTCCACGAGGGTGGTCTCTCAAAAGGGGTACAACTGTAGTCACAAGGAACTCGTGTACATCACCACGCTACAGTCTTAGCAAACCTTCTCAGATGCATTACTATAGTACAGCACATACTGATATACGCATACATACATAGCATAAGCCCATCTACGCAAGTATACACAACTGTGAACAGCAAATCAGTACAGACACACGTACTGAGGAAACCCGCAAAGAAACCTCCTATAGCTGCATAACTACGTACATGCATATTATACTGATAAATCCGTACGTACGTGTACCAGTTAATGAACTATGTACGTACGTACAATGAAACTAAACTGGCAACAGTATTTTTTGATACGGTGTAGAATTTTCACTGTCCCCTGGGGTTTGCTATAATGGGACTTCCCTGAAAATGGCTCAGTAGATATTTCAGCGTCAAATTAACATGTACGTACGTATGTACAGTATGCATACATAACATATACGTATGTACATACGTATGTATACACACATTTGAACATACGTACCTAAGACCAAGATAGTCATGAGATTACACACACGTAGGCACTATGACATACAGAAACTAAGCATACAAATACAGAATGCTACAGAACAACTCACACATACGTACATATTTACATTATGTATGCTCACAAACATACGTAAGTACGTATGTATGTACAGTAGAAATCAAAAAAGCTTACATTTTGCAATAGTGTTGTGTACTGTTTTAAGGAGTGATCACCATGCATATTGCAGAGATACGTATCACTCTCCGTATTATGCAACATATTATGGACTATTTGGGTGCTGCTTACTTTGTATAGCCAACAAGTCACGCACTAATAATTAGATACACGTATGTATGTTGACCAACGACATTGCAGATTGCCAATGCACAAATACCAGCAAATGGCCATAGTGGCCACCTTGGAATTATGGCTCAAAGAGAGCCTTTTAACTCAGTTTTAGTCTTAGCATGTACGTAGATACGTATGTACATTGCAACCTCTTAAGACAAGCTCTCTTGCAGCGAAATTTCTCTCATTTTGTTTAAGCTCTAGGGAAGAAGTCGGTATGGATTAGTGTTCTGTTAAGATGAAATTCGCTTCAGATGAACACTTATGAGTGGTCCATCTGTATGTACGTACTTTGACCTCTAAGTGACAAATTGGAATATAACCTTTAGAATTCTCTCAGTGCATGTGAGTGTTTATGCAAATGGCTTTGTGACAATTCCCAGCTCCCATATTACCTGCATTATCAGTCATCATTCTACCCAAATGTCTTCATAGAGCCGCCCAAAAAGTGACTCTTATCACTGAATTCCCATATAGAGTTTGAAAGTGGTTCACAAGACTCACTCCAGTGAACTTGTGTGGGCGTGCCTATGTATTCATTATCAATTTCAGTCAACATACATATCAATCCACACATCAATAGCTACTGCCCTAACAGTGTCATTAACATAGCCATAAAAGGAGCAACAATAAGTTTAGAATGTGCAACATACATACGTACACACATGCACACACGCACACATCCATCCAAACAAACCAGTGATGACACTGCATGCAAGCACCATGCACACACACACACACACACACACACACACACACACACACACACACACACACACACACACACACGCACACACACACACACACACGCACACACATACACACACACACACACACACACACACACACACACACACACACACACACACACACACACCAAAGTGTGACTAAACATTGCATGAAAGTACGTACATACGTTCTGCCACACAGTAGTCAATGTATTTACGTATGTATGTACGTACGTATGCATTTGCATACCATAGAATTGGACGGAATGATGGGGTTTGGTGCCCAATTGACCAAGAACACAGATTACTGCCCACAACAGGACATCAAAGAATACTTCAAGTCCATAGTACACATGAATGGCCAGTTCACTTAGCTGGAGACAGTGGTTATAGCAGATAAGGCAACCTCCACTGAACAATCTGGTGATACACACAACATAACATGGGCAGATTGCAGGGGCCCAGCAAGAAAACTGTGGTTTCTAAATAATAAATAGATTACGTTCAGGAGAATGTATGTTGTACTCTTGTAGCTGTGTGAATGTGTCTCAACACACACATGTACAATTAACACACATGTACAGATGTACGTATGTACGTACATCTGTCTTAAAGCCTTCCTCACACACAGAGGAGTATATACATACTAGTAAAATGATGTGTGTGTACACTTGCAGCAGAAACATATTTAATTTTACATGCAAATGTACATAACATACGTACGTACATACGTATGCATGTAATGTGCATGTAATGTGCATGTAAGCACATACTAAACATCTTTTACACATACATATGTACATACATATGTATGCATGGAATACACATCAACAATAGACACATACATACGTAT
Source organism: Halisarca cf. caerulea (assembly GCA_963170055.1). Classification (NCBI taxonomy): domain Eukaryota; kingdom Metazoa; phylum Porifera; class Demospongiae; order Chondrillida; family Halisarcidae; genus Halisarca; species Halisarca cf. caerulea. Next base: position 440,310 of record CAUJGJ010000309.1, on the reverse strand, counting down.
ATAACATACATACATACATTGCACATATACGTACATACGTACGTACGTACATATGTAGGTACATACACATGTAGGTACCTTCACTTAACAATATACGTATACATACTTACGTACATACATATACATACATGTATGTACATACATACGTATATTTAAAGGACATAGATACATACATAAATATGCACATACATAAGTACGTACGTATGTATGTAGATAGATAGATACGTAGACTGATATAGCAGTGTGTGGGTACATGTACGTACATATGAGTACAACATTCACACTAGTCAGTGTAACCAAAGATAGTATCATAAAACGCAAATGTCTTCCGTTTTATTCCCCCTTACAAACATGCATCAATTTGATCCATACATCAGTACATATGTACATGCGATGTCATACATACATACATATGTATGTACGTGGGTACTTGCACAGCACTTTCCATACACATAAAGTAAAACAGGTATCCCACACAGAATGTAGCCACCACACAGAATGTATGCCACCACACAGAATGTAGCCACCACACAGAATGTATGCCACCACACAGAATGTATGCCACCACACAGAATGTATGCCACTGCACAATTGTATGGCATGTGGTGGATGGCTCTCCTCTACTAATAGGAAAACAATAAAAAGTTACACTCAAATACTAATTATCCTACAAAAAGTCTCTGTAAACACTATACCACTCATTAGAAGCACACACAAACATCTACACACTGCGTATTGTGCATGCATATCAGCACTGCACACTGCCCATGTGTAAGTATGTACGTATGTGTATATTCATGCATAAGTTAGTACAGTCAAACTCTGTTAGTAAGTACGTACGTACTCCGGGACAGCAAGTGCTCTATCCCTGCCTCATGCAACACCATTGAAAGCACCTCGGATAGTAAATACCTCTGATAGTAAGTTGCATTCCCTTGAGGGTACTTACTACCTACGTAAGTTCTACTGTACATACGTACATACACACCATCAATCAATACTGTGTGCGCATTCAAAGTACTCAATACAAACACTACAAATACGTACGTACATACTAATGTATGTACGTGAGTATACATGCACACAAATGTACGTACGTACGTATGTATCTATGTAAATATGTACGTATGTCAAAATTTACATACGTACGTACATGCATACATTATGTAATGTATGTACATACGTGCGTACGTATGTGCACATGTATAACCTCACACAGGACAAAGGTTTGGAGACCATAAACACAAAGTGTAACACAGACACATGAACTCCTACACACACACACACACACACACACACACACACACACACACACACACACACACACACACACATACACACACACACACACACACACACACACACACACACACAAAACAACTTTTTCCTGTTTCAGCACAGAGAGTCTGAACAGGCAAGACTAGTCACACACACGTACATACATAGTTATGCCACTCACTGCCAAAAGTGGTCAATGGCAATCAATTTCAAAAATGATCTTAGTGTGTGTGTGTGTACGTGTGTTGTGTGTGTACATGTGTGTGTACAGCTGTATGTGTGTGTGTGTGTGTGTGTGTGTGTGTGTGTGTGTGTGTGTGTGTGTGTGTGTGTGTGTGTGTGTGTACGTGTGTATGTATGGCTGTGTATTTGTGTGTCAAGGACCAGGAGATTGAAGGACCCAAAACATATTTTGCAGTTCATACCCAAGTATTATGTAGTTAACATGTGGAGCCGAAAGGCATATTTAATACACACATAAGTATGTACATACGTACGTATGTAATTACATACGTAATTACATACGTATGTACCTCTGCATGTGAGGCAGTCAGGATTGTATTTAAATTGTGAATGTGTTATACGTACATACGTATATCACATAACAAAACTCCCTTATACATTATAATATTATAATGGTCCTACAAAAGGATGTTCAACAAATTCTAGTTGACCACAGCATTTCAGTACCAGTTACTTCACTCTCACTTTGACCACAACATGGATCTGGTTGATAACACATAATAAACAAACACAGAGATTATTCCAAACCTTTGTCATAACAAAGCCAACCCTGAAACTCATCACAGAGGAACACTGTGGATGTCAGAGACTGATCTTAGGGAACACACCCAACCATCTCAGACAGATAAGTACAAACTAGACCAAGAACTGTCATGACTGGTTGGAGTCACACCCACTGACAGACATAACAGGGAGGCCACTACCAAACCTGATGAACTGTTCCTACCAAAACACTCCTGATCGGAAAACATACAAAGAAATCGAGAATTTCCAACACTCCTCGAAACCTTACCATGTTTCCTCAAGGATAGAATAATGTCATACTTAGTGTCACGAGGTGCTCATACGTACATGCCTACCTGCACACACTACCTCAGCCACCACATATGTACATACTCTTAAAAACATGATCTAAACAACTAATCTCCTTCTACAAAACATATACGTATGCTAAATACAATGGGTATGCATTGTTCACAGTTAAGATCGCATGTTACAGTTAAAGTCATCGGCTGTACACACACAGACACACACACACACACCAACTTACGTTTCATACCACTATCAGGATCCTCAAATGTGTTTTTCTGAGGAGGACTGGTTCCATTTGTGTCCGTCCAGTCTTCACTTGCACAGTTGTCTGCTTTGGTGGATTCATCCACCTCTTCAAGGTTAGGCTCATCCACCACTGTCAGCCTTCCCTCCCTGTTCGTGGGTTCTCCTTGTGTTTTGGCGCTAAACAGCAGTAAGTTATGAGTCAACGAGTTGGACATCCCTTTTTCCATGCTCCCGTAAGGCGACATTGACATCTTGACGTTCTGTGGTGACTTTGGCATTGTGTGGCGCTTTCCGAACGGCGGCATACTCTTCTTGTCGTGTACCTTTCGCCATTTCTCGTCCAAATGTTGCAACCAATAGGCTAGTGCGTTTCTTTGGTCAGGCCTGAAGGCTGGGTGGACCAAGGCTATGGAAATAAGCTGTCTGCATTTGTTCAAATAAGTTACATCTTCGCTGCAACCTAGAAGAACTTTCGGAAGAAGAGTCATGTATTCTTTGACCGCATTTTCACTTCCCGGTCGGAGCAGCTGGATAAGTTGCAGCAAGTCTTCCAACGCTCGCTCTTCCCCGATACGATGTAAACCGTTGATAAAACCTACACGAAGGGATCCAATTACCAGTAAAGGGAGAGATAAAGGGACACAAAATGGGAAATAAAGAAGACTGTAATTTTCACAACGTTTGTCTACAGAGAGATGTTCGACTCACTTGGGTTGTTGGCGTCGGCCTCAGCTTGCTGAAGGCAATCACCATGAGTTCTAACTATACTGTCTATAACAGCAGATAAAAATTTGACTTGAGCTGGACGGAGATTCCACAATATCGAGTACACCGCGATAGACTGTTCGCAGGGAGACCACGACTGAATACAACTGTTGATGTAGCTTACTTTGTCGCCAAAGGTTTCCACGTCTCTCCTCATGCCGTTACCGCTCATGCCTGTCGAGTCCAGCCTTGTGTAGCTGGAAGCGGCCTCTGGTAAGTCCATCTAACGTATAAGGTTCGCTACTTTAAAAAATAGTTGTCCTTATTCGGTCCGCGTCGCCATACAGATAGCAAATGTCTTCCGGAAAAACCTTGGTCACGCCCCCTAACCCTGTCCAAGATGGTGAGTTAGATCATTGTTTAGTGGGATGGGACTTTCTCTTGCTTGCGGGCGATTTGTTAGTACAAGTATTTAGTGTACAACCTTGCCTATATTTCGTGGTACTTGTCAAAAAGCACCATGCCACTCCGTACAGTTCTACGCCCCTGATCATCTATCTTTCTATTGCCTGTGGCTTACATCTATGGGTATGATGACCAGAAAGTATCGCTGATGGTCTCAATTTACCAGTGTATTTTACTAAACATGCACAGATTGGCGAAAACACAGCTCCGCACTATTCATGGTACTGTTCTACACCTGTCGTATACTGCCCATGCTGTGAAATGTGTGTACGTGTGTGTGTGCGTGCGTGCGTGCGTGCGTGCGTACGTGTGTGTGTGTGTGTGTGTGTGTGTGTGTGTGTGTGTGTGTGTGTGTGTGTGTGTTTGTGTGTGTGTGTGTGTGTGTGTGTGTGTGTGTGTGTGTGTGTGTTTGTGTGTGTGTGCACGATCTATGGTAAATGCTATATCATCCACCAATCTCATGGTTTACGAAGCACTCAGTGAAGTGTGTATTCCATGACCACCAAAAACTCATTAAAGTGTTTGTGGTTTCTACTTCACTGCAGAGAAGACACAGGTCCTGTTAATTAACAGATAGTTGCATTTGCATAATATGCAAATTATGACTTGTTGCTTGTGCCCTAATATTGGAACTAATTCTTTCTAGAATGTCCTACATCGATTTCCTTGGAGAATACAAGGAGTTTATGTCCTCTCACACCTCAGTCCCAAGTATTACGGCAATCTCCAGACCATCATATCATCCAGGATTTACTCTGTTTTGCACATGTGTCCATCGCAGGCAACACGTAAAGAAGTGGACAGCTTTGGTACACTGGAGGTTCCTGCTGACAAGTACTATGGAGCACAGACTGCCAGATCTCTGAAGAATTTTGATATTGGAGGGCCAACAGAACGTATGCCTGTGAGTTGGATGAGGCACCATAACTTGCACTCTACTTGTCTGCACACATGCTGTACTTGCACATATATTGAGTTAAGTGTGCACATTCATGCGTGTGCACACACACACACACACACACGAGCACACACGTGTGCGCACATTCATGTGTGCGTGCGCGCGCACATTCATGTGTGCGTGCGCGCGCACATTCATGTGTGCGTGCGCGCGCACACACACACACACAATCTTCAAACATTAGTATTAGTACCTTTTTGTAGAGGTAGCATTAACATAGTACATACATACAGTATGTAACATGAGCATATGCACCACCCTTGCACATATACGTATTAGGTTCAATTATGGTGTTTTGCTGCATTTTTTCTTTCTGCTGTTGGAAAAAAAGCAAGTCTGATCTTCCTTTGAAGTAGTGTATTATGTACCGAATTTGCTTTGCTTGGTTTGTTGGCTGCTATGATCCTGATCAGTGCTGAATGATTGGCTATCATCCCGCTATTTAGTGTCAGTAACTCTGATTTAGCCATGTGCTAAAATCTGCTGAAGAACTGGCAGATTTGTTGTAGTGAAGCCTAATCAGGATAGAGGCCTCCATTGTTTTCAAGGGCTTTTCAGAACATTGTGCAGGAATAGGGGCCCCTGTAGTGTGTATGTGTACAATTTGGCCCATTCAACACTAGATCAAATGTGACCAACTGAGACTTGATCACTCCTTCTGTTGTTGTTTGCAAAGTTTCTACAATGATAATGTGGGATAAGGACAATATTCAGTTACCGCAATTTCTACCCATTTGTTTATCTTTGACATATTGTCATGTTACGGGTGTGGCATCATGTTCACCAAGTGGGAGTCTTGTGTTGCTAGTATTTCTCACATGCTACGGGTGTGATCTGCCCCTGCAGATTCCGGTCATCAGAGCTTTTGGCTATCTCAAGAAAGCATGTGCTGTGGTCAACCAGGAGTATGGCATGGATCCTTCAATAGTACAAGCTGTTGTCCAAGCTGCAGATGAGGTGGGTATCATGCAAGCATCCCATGTGTACAAGGTCAGCATAGGAGGCAGGGGCTACTACGTACATTGAAGACACAGCTCCCACCTGCTCCAGTTGTTGTTGCTAATGTTTGTGAAAATGAAAGTGGAGGCAACGGAAAAGTGAATACAGATATTTGTGAATAGGCACAGTCCACCATACATACGTATATGCATTGTTTGTTTGAGGGCAAAACACAATATCCTTCCCTCCTTTTCCCATAAAATTCTCACTGCAAAAACTTTGTCATGTTTTCATTTTTAAAGAAAAGTTAATGCATGGAATATCCCCAGGCGGGGAAAGTCACTAAATTGTACATACTTCGAATACCGATAGTAGTCCCTAGCTAGTCAGGAGGGGTTCCTTTTCTGAATGTTTGGCATGTTTACTGCACATATTTTTCATCTTTTGCTGCATACTTCAGTACACTTGATACTCCATTGCTATAATGGAGCCCATGGGTAATTGGAACTACCGGTGCACACTGTGCAGATTTTGTTCCCCATGTTGGGGCACTACTTCCTGTAGACAAGTTGGTTCATTCTTTTTATAGTAGGAAATTGTTGAATTATAGCACCAGTTGTGAATGAATGAGTATCCACATCTGGAAAAAGTTGAGTATATTGAGGGAATGGCTGACTGTACCTGATCATGTACTTAATTGTCTATTTCCCTTCATATGCTCTGCTGGCATCAAAGATTTCCTTTTGACTCCAAATTGGAACAAATTGAAGCGTGGGGCTTATACTGCAAGAAAAGGAAGTGGCTTAGCCCTTGAATGTTGTTCATTGTTTCCTCAATTAGGGAGTTGTGTTGCCAACAGCTGTTCTTGCGTATGTCATTCACACTCCCAAATTGTAGTGAATGCATTCCTTACTTTGGACTGTACATGCGTACATGTGTGATCTCTCCAGCAGTCACAGTAGTGTACCAATAATTTGTCACTGCTGAGGGTATATTTTGCTACCTCTCATCACAGTACAAATACGTACGTGTTTCCTATACATGTGTACATACATGCATACCTTGAAAATACCAGCTCTCTTAATATGGGATTGTTGCTGGTTGGTACTATGCATACATGCCAATGCACTCACATGTATTTGCAAGTTCGAGTACAGGTTGAATAATATTATAGGTACTGTACGTATGTGCATGTACATGTACATATATTGCATATACAGTGGTCCTTAGTTTACCCTACCTGATAAAATGTGTTGGATGAACCAGATGTTGTACAACTGGTGGGGATTCACAGAAGAGTGGGGGACAACTGGTAAGGATTCACATAAGAGTGGAGGACAACTGTTGGGGATTCACAGAAGAGTGGGGGACAACTGGTGGGATTCACAGAAGAGTATTGAATAAATGAGGTTTTCAGATAAATCAGTGCTGGATAAATCAGGAGTGCCTGTATATGTATGTATTTTTACCACACACACATGTACGTATGCAGGTACACACACACACGTGCATATGCACACACACACTCACATACACACACACACACACACACACACACACACACACACACACACACACACACACACACACACACATACATGTGCACACATGCCCATCTGTTGTGAGATATTGGAGATATTGGTGAGCAACAACAATCGAACTGTGTATTTCTGTTGAGAAGGGGAATGAGATGGAGATGCAGTATGTCAGTATTCATGTATGTAGCCATAGGGCATGGTTCTCCGATAACAGTAGTGCTTTGACAACAATACACACATTTACAGTGAAGCCTTTGTAATCCAACACCTTTATAATCCAACATTCTTGTCAAGCCCATTTAGTGTTGGATTAGAGAGGTTTCACTATGTTTGCATATTCTCCATAAGCATAGTAGCTTATCGTGGTTCCAAAGTAGCTAGTCTTGAATATCCAGTGAAGCATTGAGTTGTATCCAACGTTTTACTTCAGCATTAGTTTACACTACTGCAAGGTTTCCTTTCTCCCCCTGTGTGACAACATTTCATTTACACCCTTTGGTAAGTTTTAATCAGCATAGATCAACATATAATTATCCGTCATGTCTATACGATTGTAGTTGGTGTTCGTTCACATACTGAACAATGAGTTTATCACATTTGACCTCTGTCCCTAGAAGTCTTGTTAATCATCCCCACCCGTACTGCCATTGCTGCGTACAACCTTTGCTGTACATTTGTTCTGATGGCATGTTGCGTTTGCATGTACTTATCTATTTTTCAAGGTCATATCAGGCAAACTTGACAGTCACTTTCCTCTGGTTGTGTGGCAAACTGGCTCTGGAACCCAAAGCAACATGAACGTCAATGAGGTACAGATTCAAACTACAGTAGAACTTGGATAGTAAGTACCCTTAAGACAAAGCAAAAGAGAGGTACGTACGTACGTACTCACTATCAGAGGTACTCACTATAAGAGGTACTTACTATCCAAAGTGCTTTCAATGGTATTGCATGACATAGGGACAGAGCAATGAGTACTCCCTATCTACGATTACTTACTTACCCGGGTACTTACTAACAGAGTTTGACTGTAGATAGTGTCACAGTCATGTAATGTGTGTGTATAGGTCAGCCTAGCCCATGGAAACTTGGACTGTGAAAAAGGAGTTAGAGTGTGACTGATTCGTTCATGTGATCTACCCAGTTTATGTTGTGTGGCTTGTGCTATGAGTATACCCCCTCATTCCACTTTGGTGGCAAATGGCATATTGGATTAAAAATATGATAGCATTGAGGAAGAATGTCTTATGTCTGTAGCTTATACAGTGGCCTTGTTTGACTTTGTGCGTTGTGCATCTGTTCGCGGGCTCAGCTTTGTGTTGCTGTTTGCCCTCCATACTAGAAGTCTAAGTTAATGTACGTACATATGTACATGTATGTGTGTGTGTGTGTGTGTGTGTGTGTGTGTGTGTGTGTGTGTGTGTGTGTGTCTGTCTGTCTGTCTGTCTGTCTCTCTCTCTGTGTGTGTGTGTGTGTCTATCTGTCTGTCTCTCTCTGTGTGTGTGTGTTTGTGTGTGTACGTGGTGTGTGTGTGTGTGTGTGTATGTGTGTGTGTGTGTGTGTGTGTGTGTGTGTGTGTGTGTGTGTGTGTGTGTGTGTGTGTGTAGAATCCCCTACTGATAATTAGAAAAAAAACATGCTTATGTGTTCTCTGGGAGATTTTAAATTGCTATTTTGTACAATTAATGCAGCATTAGCGTGCTGTATACATAATTTCATGAAATTTGTTCTATTGATTAAATGCGGGAAATGTCCTTATGCATCATCCTAGTGGTGTGCAGACAGACATGGTAGAGGTTGCATGTAGTGTGTGTACGCCAGTGATACAGTACCTAGTGACTGCCTCGAAATGCATGTCTTTTCTGTGTACAGGTTATAAGCAATCGTGCCATAGAGATCCTGGGAGGGCAAATGAGTAGTAAGGATCCCGTTCACCCCAATGACCACGTCAACCGCAGTCAGAGCTCAAATGATACCTTCCCCACCGCCATGCACATTGCTGCTGTTCTGGAGATCCACAACTCCTTGCTCCCTGGAATGAAGATGCTGCACGAAGCTCTGGTCGGAAAGAGTGAAGAATTCAAGGATATTGTGAAGATTGGTCGAACACATACTCAGGTATGTACATACGTACATACTGTATTAAATACACTTGTATAGACATGGTTGTGAATTTTGAAACACTTACACTGACAATCGAACGATTTGCAATTTAACAGAGATGTAAGGTTGATTACGTACGTACGTACATACGTATATCACTTATTCTAGTTTGTTTGTCCTCTGTAATGGCTGTGAGGTGAATTGGTGTCATAGTGTATTGAATTTCTGATTGTCAAACTTCTAGAGTTTGAGATTTTCTGTACATTTTGTGCATAGAGTGTATCGAACACACGAAAAGGCACACCTTGATGTTTGTGTATTCAGTGAAACTTTTCTATGAAGACCACCCAAAGACCAAGCATCAGTGGTCTCTGTAGACAGGTAGTCACTATGCAGAGGTACATGAGTATTACTGAGGTGGCATGTAAACCAGCCTACAATGGACTGTATAGACAGGTTATCTTGTAGCGTTAAGTTGTGTTAATAATGGCAGGTTTCACTGTTCTTTGACTTTGCACATGGGTGTGTATGGTGGGTGTGTATGGTTACAAATTCCTACATCCCACATTGTATCTATGGGATGTAGGAATTTGCACACTGCACCCAGTCCAAGCCACCTCTGTCTAGCTCTATGCCTGTCTAGCCCCTTGTATGCCTAGCCCTATGCCCGTCTAGCCCCTTGTATGCCTAGCCCTATGCCCGTCTAGCCATATATATATACCTATCTAGCCCTGTGCAATAATCAACCCTGCCTTGTTCCAATGTTTTTTTGACAAGTAACAAGTTCTCATCCCTACATCCTTTTTCTATTTCTAAACGTTTTTATATGGTTTCGTACATAATATATATGGACATGCACAGACTATTGTAGAATGTCAGGGGTGGGTGGCATTTATTATTAGAAAGTAATTAGTTCAATATTTCCATTTGTTTGTTTTTAAATACAGTGAAATCTATTATTAAAGTACACCTCCGAATTGCAGCCACCTCTTTTAACAGGACACCATTGCTCTGCCCAACTAGAAATCCCTCGCATTGACATGTGAACATTCACATCCTCTGAAATAAGGACACCTCCATGTACAGGACAGCTTACTGTGGTCCCAATGGTGTCCTTATTATAGAGGTTTCACGATACACACAACACAGTACAGTATGCCAAGTTAAGCAGCATTAGAGATCAAGTGACTTTACACACATCGACATTATAGCCAGTGCAGTATCCTGAGGGATCGCATTATGAAAGAACACCTTGTATACGTAAACAACACAACTACAGAGGCTCTACAGAGCATACTTAGCTACAATGACCTGAAGGGTGCATCTATGTGGCATGCATGTCATGACCACACGAACTATCATCCTATTACATGTAAAATTTAGATACAGGGAAACCTCTCTAAACCAAACCCTCTGTAATCTGGAATCCTCTCTAAACTGGACATGTTTTCAAGTCCTGCTCACTATACTTGCTGTACATACAGATTCAACCTCTCTGATCCAGAAACCTCTTCAAACCAAACCATTTCTTTAGTCCCAAGGGTTTAGGGGAGTTACACTGTATTATGAAGAATTTTATCCATACATACGTAAATGTACATAAATGTGGATAATGTTGTTGTCAGTATTGTCACCATGATTTTTACATCACTAAATGAGAATCCTGAACCACTAAATTGATTAACCTTAATTTTCTTAGTTCAATTTTGTTCATTTTTTTTCCAATTTTTGTAAGGAAGAAATTCTATTCCAGAAAACAGTCGTGTGATAATTTATACCAAAGATGTTGTCAATTGCATATGTTAATTCATTAACACTATAAAGGGTTAAAATTATACACTTTTGAGAAGCAGCAGTTTCTAGAAGTGAAGGCATGCAGCCAAGGCAACAGAAGATACACAGCCTCTTATCGTTGGGTAATCTTATCAAGCTCTATTCGATTAGTGAGAGTATAAGCCTACACTAATTGTCGATGCCATGTACATACCACTTCACCTTGAAATCCAATAGTGTCTGGAAGATTGTTAGAAGGAATAATTGCCCCTAATTGCCAAGAGTGTTCCATCGACTCAACGACTAGTGTTTGATGTTCAGATGATAAACTATGCACCTAAGATGTGTTTGTGCCTGCAGCTTGGTGCATGTACAGTACATATGAGTAGTTTGACTCCTGTCTTGTCTTCAGTGTGGATGAAGCACGTCTGAGCCTCAGCTGTGCAGCTTTCGCACTTACCTGTGCTGTTCACCTCCCTTGTTCGACCGTTTAGATTGAATTAGTGCTTTTTAAGGAAAACTATTTTATTTTGACTTGAAATTTGTTGGGGGTCTTTTCCTTTTCATCACTGATAAATCATTGCTTATCTTGAGACCACCAAGCAAATTTATCATCCTCAATTATATAATACGCTACACAATTAGATTCCGTGCATCATTGCTTACTTGCTTGCAATTCCTTTTAATAGACTGGTGTAGCTGACTCATTGCAATTGCTGCCATTTTGATCACCTCGCTATAAAATGGCAGTGGCAAAATGGGCCAGCTATGCCAGACCACATGTATATGTATTCCTCAGGCGAAGGACACTGGTGCGTGTGCCTTTGGGAATTAGTGGCCACAAGTATTTCCCCAGTGGCGGAAGCCCAACGAGGATGTCTCTGAGATAGCAAGTGTGGTCTTCCCTCTATTGTAGTCAACTGTTTGAATAGTTAGTGCATCTGCTGGTCTCAGGGTAGCTTATATGGATTGATTTCCCACTACCTTACCTCCTCCTCAGCAGGCATCCCTATAGTGCGTGCTTGCATACATGCAGATGTAATGGTTTGCGCGTAGCCAAAGTATGATGAAATGGAAGTTTGTCTCATTAGATAATTGTCAAGTTAATGCATTTTAAGTGCTAGTTATTCCAATATCACAGGTAGTAGAGGGATGCTTGCATCAATTGTATTGAACAGCGTTTGCTTAATTTGTCCATTAGATAGTCACAAATGTTAATAATTATACCTTATTAGGAAATATCGATGTAGTTCAACTTCTTTGTATTCCACTTGTGTGGACATGTTAATTTTGTCTGAACCTGCCAACAGTTAGTGATTATCACTTATCAATTGGCTCTGAGCAGACCACAGGGTCAATGTATGACTCCACCTAAGGAGCCAGTGATGCCCTCTGGTGGGTTTGATGGTTTTCGAACTACTGCGTAACCTCTCTATGCCAAACACCCTGAACCATAGTAAAATGGTTTGCTTTAGACAGGTTTCCGGAATAGAGAGGTTCTATATGTACAGCAAATATAGAGAGCAGGACTTGAAAGCACGTCCAGTTTAGAGAGGGTTCCGGATTACAGAGGGTTCAGTTTAGAGAGGTTTCGCCAACACTTCACATATCCTCTCTTCAATCTTACAGGATGCCACTCCGTTGACCCTGGGGCAGGAGTTCAGTGGGTATGCCACGCAAGTGAAGAAAGGCATCGATCGGGTACAGGGCTCACTCCCTAACTTGTACGAGCTGGCCATTGGGGGTACAGCTGTCGGGACTGGACTCAACACGAGAATAGGATTTGCAGAGAAAGTTTCCTCCAAGGTGGCAGAGCTAACGTCACTTCCGTTCACGAGTGCAGGGAATAAGTTTGAAGCATTAGCAGCACACGATGCCCTGGTGGAATCCCACGGTGCCCTCAATGTGGTTTCCTGCAGTGTGATGAAGATTGCCAATGATATCAGATTCCTTGCATCAGGCCCTCGCTGTGGCCTTGGAGAATTGGTCCTTCCTGAAAATGAACCGGGTAGTTCGATCATGCCCGGGAAAGTGAACCCAACCCAGTGTGAGGCTATAACTATGGTGGCCGCTCAGGTGATGGGGAATCATGTGGCTATGTCTGTGGGTGGCAGTAATGGTCATTTTGAACTTAACGTCTTTAAGCCAATGATGATTCGAAACTTCCTCCAATCTGCTCGCCTGCTTGGAGACGCCTGTAGATCATTCACTAACAACTGCATTTCAGGTATTGTGGCCAACAGACAAACTATAGACCGACATTTACGGGAGTCTTTAATGCTTGTGACTGCGTTGAATCCACACATTGGATACGACAAGGCGGCCAAGATTTCAAAGAAGGCTCACAGTGATGGTAGCACGCTAAAGGAGGCAGCAGTTGCATTGGGTCTATTGACTGATGAGCAGTTTGAAGCGTGGGTGCAGCCAGCTATGATGCTGGGACCAAAATGACATTTAATCTGATTAGTTGTATTTGACCTTGCCATGTGTACCTCATGAGACAACTGTATCCAATAGTCTTCCGTGCATGTAACTGATTGAATATAATTGATAGCATTGTCATTGTAGTTTGTGCCTCACAAATGCATGCATGTGCCCGTGCAATATCCTATTGCGTGATTATATATAATATATTTACCATGCATATTGTATGCAGCACATGCATGCTTGCATGCATGCACATTATAATTTGCATGAAATTATAATTGTACTCTACAACTATAATATTATTATATGGTTACAGGTATATAATATGCATTTCGACATGAATGCTTAAGCTTGTTAATTATACGTATATATGCATGTATGCATGCAATCATATATAATGCATTGTATTATTACAATATTATTATAATATATTATATGTGTGCATCCATATTAATATATAATATGTATATATGTATATATATATATATATATATGCTATAATTATTATAGAGCCTGCAATACATGCAATGATATATTGTACAAAAAGCCCGCAGCCAGCTGTAGGCTGTGTGTAAGTACAGTCACATCTGCCGATGCATGTGTCCAGCACTGGTTTATCCAGAAACCTCATGCATGCACTCTGTTATGGATCCATCCCTGTTACTAAACTGTACACAATTCTACCTGTATGTATATTACGTATATGATTTATCTGACACATAATAATTAATTTACGGGAACCTATACAGATCCTTATATGTCATCAGACAAACCAAATCCCAAATGCATGTGCATGCAATATATAGCTATAGCTCCAGCTATCTTACACACATGCATGCATAATATAACTGTGCTCTGCAATAACATACATGTACAGTATATATATACTATGCATAATAATTATTATTATGATGGTAAATTTTCAGAACAGCAGGATTAATTTTATTATAATGACAAACATAAAAATGATCAAATTTAAATTAATAGTAATCAGTCCATGGTTTCTTCATTGTCATCACTATCCATTGCGGGATTAGACATCCAAATACCCGGTATATCGACATCTTGCGAGTAGGTCCACTTAGGATACACCCTCTTGTAAAGGGACATAAGAACAGTGTCTTGCGCTTTCAACTGAGCATCAAACACACACTTCATGTGCCCATGTGTACCTGAAAGTGGTAAACACACGTGGAGATTCAATTTGATAAACGAACCAAAGAATTACATAAACACATCAAACTGCTTGGAGGGCCTCCTTGAAACTCTTCTGAATCTAATCCAATTAGGAATTGGCTTCTTTAAAAGAAAATGTTCTGTTTCACAATTAATTAAGACAACAACTTTTGTTTAATACTGAAAAGCAGACCAAAAGATGGATTGCCATAACAATCTTTTGTCTGGCACATTCTCCTGGTAAAAGAAGGTAACGGCTTAAGGAATGCTTCATTCTCAAGATGGCACACAGAGGGATTCTTAGCAAAATAGAGGAAAGTGTAATCTTCTGAGAATAAGTGTAGTATAATGATTATTTTGGGTAATGTACATACAGTATAATACACAATTGACACAAACAGTGCAAATTAGGAAAACAAGAATTTAAAAGTCCAAATAAAAGTGAACAAACTCAACAAAAACATTGCCTATACAAATAGATCTGCAACAACAACACAGCATGCATGAGTTACAGAATTAGCAACTGTGAGGTTCGCAATACGTGTACATGATAATACTGTAGAATCTCCGAATAAAGGACACTTGGGACAGCATTTTGTCCTTTGTAAGGAGGTTGTCCTCTTTGGGAGATTAATAATGTACTGGAACTATAGGGAGAAATTATCTTGGGAACTCAAACTGTGTCCTTTGTAGAGAGATTGTCCTTATTTTGGAGCGTCCACTATTGGAGATTCCACAGTATGTTTGACATAATGTATGGTGTGCTGTGGTGTGGTGTGGTGCGGTGTGGTGTGGTGTGGTATGGTGTGGTGTGGTGTGGTGTGATGTGGTATGCTGTGGTGTGCTGTGGTGTGGTGTGGTGTGGTGTGGTGTGCTGTGGTGTGGTGTGCTGTGGTGTGGTGTGCTGTGGTGTGGTGTGCTGTGGTATGGTGTGTGATGGTGATACACACCTAACAGAAAACACCGATAGTGAATGAAACAGAAATGTACACCAATGCATCATGCAAGATGTGAGTGACAGAACAGGCATGTTTGGCTTCCAGTACTGTATGATATGAGTAGTGAGGTGTGGTGTGGATAAGTGAGATTTGGTATGGTATGGTGTGTGTGTGTGTGTGTGTGTGTGTGTGTGTGTGTGTGTGTGTGTGTGTGTGTGTGTGTACGTGTGTGTGTGTGTGTGTTGTGTGTGTGTGTGTGTGTGTGTGTGTGTGTGTGTGTGTGTGTGTGTGTGTGTGTGTGTATGCATGCATGCATACATACATACATGTGTGTGTGTATGTGTGGTGTGTGTGTTTGACAGAGTAAATTATTAGTCTTGCACTGAGTAAATATCAATTAGACCTCATACAATAGGACAGGAAGACCTTTACAGATTCAGCAAAACCTCTCCAATAATCTGCCATGCACAATTGGGAATGTCAGTTTTATGGTGGATTAGTGGGGTTGGTGGATTAACGAGGTTCGCATTCAGTACACACCAGGTATATGTAATTCGTCTTTGAAAACAAGGGCGGATTAGCAGAATTGGCGGATTAGAGAGGTTCCACTGTACTCTTGTGGACTCATTGTTTGGGGACGAACATACATACATCCCTACATACGCAGACTTGTATACACAAGCACACGTACTACCACCACAGACACAGTAATGGTCAGGTGTGAGTCAATATCAGACAGGAAGCATACCCAATGGCTCTTTGATGTTTCCACGACGACCATACTTGGTTCTAAGCTCCACTGGTTTGAACCACAGGATGTCCTCTAAGCAAAGGGGATAGAAAGTCACTGATATCTGCAAGACTAGGTGCACATACATACAGTATACTGTGCATCCACTGGTCTACGTATACATCGACTGAACTGCATACATCCATTGGTATACATCTGCATGTGTACATCGACTTGTCTATGTTTGCATACAACGACTGATCCATGCATGCATCGACTGGTCCATGCATGCATCAACAAGTGGGTGACTACAGTACAGTAGAACTCCACACAGGAGTGGGTGACTGTGTATCGTAGAACTCCACACAGGAGTGGGTGACTGCAGTACAGTAGAACTCCACACAGGAGTGGGTGACTGTGTATCGTAGAACTCCACACAGGAGTGGGTGACTACAGTACAGTAGAACTCCACACAGGAGTGGGTGACTGTGTACAGTAGAACTCCACACAGGAGTGGGTGACTGCAGTACAGTAGAACTCCACACAGGAGTGGGTGACTGTGTACAGTAGAACTCCACACAGGAGTGGGTGACTGTAGTACAGTGTAGAACTCCACACAGGAGTGGGTGACTGTGTACAGTAGAACTCCACACAGGAGTGGGTGACTGCAGTACAGTAGAACTCCACACAGGAGTGGGTGACAGTGTACAGTAGAACTCCACACAGGAGTGGGTGACTGCAGTACAGTGTAGAACTCCACACAGGAGAGGGTGACTGTGTACAGTAGAACTCTGTGTAGGTGAACACTATTAAGACAGGTTTCTGTTAGTACAAACTAGTTTCTGCGAACCTTACTTGGCTTGCTGCAATAGTGCATATACACATGTGTATGGTTATCATATGCTGATAAGGATTTCCGATAATGGAAATTAATTTAGATCATGCAAAGTGTGTTGTCTTAATGAGGTTTGAGTGTCTGGATGAAGACCTACCTCTGTCAAAGAACATGTATCTAATGACAGCAGATCGTCTGTGAATCTTGAAAGGGTGACCACTCAGCACCACCTTCTTGCAAACAACTCGATCCGGATCAACTCTGTGAACTGTGCCAGTTGCAATCAGCGTATGACAGATTTGGCCATCTACACAAGACAACACAGCCATTTACATGTACATACAGACGAATGTACAGTACACAGTGTAATAATAATAATATTAATTGTAGCACCATTATGTATGTGCAAATCCTATTCGGCCATTTTGTTTTCGCATCATCCTTGCATATGGAGTAATCCATAACAATAATAACCAAGTACAGTGGAACCAGGTGGCTCAGGTTCACAGAAGTAGCATATATGTATGTACGCATGTACATATACAGTTCATAAATGTACAACACGTACAACACTGGTCTATTAAGTGTAGTGCTTCATACGTAAATGGTAAGATGACTCAATTTGCAAAGGTGAATCTCAAAGCACCCTTAATCATTCTCTCCACTGACACTCTGACTAATTCACCACATGGCAGTACCTACTGATTCACCACATGGCTGTACCTACTGATTCACCACATGGCAGTACCTACTGATTCACCACATGGCAGTACCTACTGATTCACCACATGGCAGTACCTACTGATTCACCACATGGCAGTACCTACTGACTCACCACATGGCAGTACCTACTGATTCACCACATGGCAGTACCTACTGATTCACCACATGGCAGTACCTACTGATTCACCACATGGCAGTACCTACTGATTCACCACATGGCAGTACCTACTGACTCACCACATGGCAGTACCTACTGATTCACCACATGGCAGTACCTACTGATTCACCACATGGCTGTACCTACTGATTCACCACATGGCAGTACCTACTGATTCACCACATGGCTGTACCTACTGATTCACCACATGGCTGTACCTACTGATTCACCACATGGCTGTACCTACTGATTCACCACATGGCAGTACCTACTGATTCACCACATGGCAGTACCTACCGATTCACCACATGGCAGTACCTACTGATTCACCACATGGCAGTACCTACTGATTCACCACATGGCTGTACCTACTCCACAACAGAACAGAGGGGATTTGTGCCCGTCTCCAGCTAAGTTAACAGGTAATCCATTGGTAATAATGCATCGCTATTTAGTCTACAACAAAAAAGGCTTAAACGTTAACTCCTGAATAATCCCACAATGCAGCATAGTGACACACACACCGAACTGAATACAGTAAATACAGCTTTCTTGAGCACACATATAGACATGTTCTTCCACTCACCCTTGCTAATGTCATCATTGAACACAAGAACTGGAGTTGGAGGGTAGACAATGGGACAGTACACAGAAGCTACAACTACAGTTTGAGGTCTGAAGAACCTCTCATACTGTAAAACAGGAGAAAAGAACATGCAAATGAAACCTCATATAAATGTTTACAATAAAAAGTGTGCATGTCAACGTACAAAAGGAATACTGTGGAATCTCCGATAGTGGACGCTCTGAACTAAGGACAATCTCTCTACAAAGGACACAGCTGGAGGTCACAAGATGATTTCTCCCTATAGTTCCAATACATTATTAATCTCCCAAAGAGGACAACTTCCTTACAAAGGACAAAAATGCTGTCCCAAGTGTCCTTTATTTGGAGATTCCACTGTACATCACAACGCACACACATACATACACACATGTACACATGTACACGCACATGCACACATGCATACACACACCAGGGTTGTAGGAAGCTCAAATGTGTGGTGGGGTGAAAATTGTGCCATTTGTTACACTCCGACAGCATCACACTATGATTTTTACCAATGAATACAGTTACTATTAACTTACTATAAACAGTAAAATAATACAGTGGGCCCTCGTTTATCTGACCTCATTTGTTCCTCATAAAATGTGTCGGATAAACCAGGTGTTGGATAAATCAGAGTAAATTGTACACAGAGTGGTGATGGTGATCCACAGCAGAGTGTCGGATAGATGAGGTTTAGCCATCTTTATAAAAGCGAACAAAGGAGTAGTCCAGCCAGCTTGACCCACATTTCATGTTGTAAGGGCCCTCCCCTCCCCCGCAGGTGCGTAGGGAGAAAAACGTTTTTCTCCCTGTGCACCTGCGGGGGCACTTACAACACGAAATGTGGGTCCAGCTGGCTGAACTAGCATAGGAGCCCATTCAAAGCGCGTGTTTATTGCACCATATCAAAATGGCCGTAAATGGTGAAGTACCTGTACTAGCCAATAAAAAGAGCTGCAAGCTTGCAGTAAGGTAAATTGTAAAGGTTGTGGTGGCTCAAAGTATTGGGAAAGGAACCATAGGCAGGTACTGTAAGTCTTTGCCAAACTCAATTTTTCTTTTATCATTGAGAATTTTGATACTAAGAAAAATATTTTAAAAAAATGAATAGAATTTTTTCCAAGGCTTGCTCAAAAAGTGGTGGGGCCAATGCTCCACCTGCTCCTACACCCCTAACACATACGCACACACACACACACACACACACACACACACACACACACACACACACACACACACACACACACACACACACATACACACACACACTCATCCCTACACATTGTGCTTTGCAAGGCATACACACACCTTGTGTTTATCACCAGCTGTGTGCTGTGAGAAGATGGGACAAGCACTGAACCTTCGAGCTCCAATGTTGAATATGAGACGATCCTAATATATAAATGTGGTGGGCCAAATATGATAACTAACTGGTGCAAATGTACACTACGCGTACACACAGACTAACAGTGCTATAAATGCAGAAAAATTGGTACAGTCAAACCTCGTTAGAGGGTACACCTGGGGACCCTCCGAATTGCTACTCACTATCAGTAGTACTTGCTAACCATATAGATTAGTAATATGGGTTATAAGCTGGGGTATCACATCCTTGTACTTCCTAACCAGGTATTACTCATTAACAGTGTTCTTACTAACGAGGTTCTACTGTAATTACTTTGGCTTGGCACTTATCCAGTTAAAAGCAACAATGTAAACCTAAAGCAGCCATCTTTGTTCATATGTATATACGTATGTCCATACATACTGTACCTATGATACTACACATGCATGCATGACAGTCATGACTGCCAAAGCAAATTGGCTAATTTACGTAAATGTCTTTCTTTTTTAGGTTATTAATTGCCAATATTCCGCTTTCAAGATACAACATACAAAGTACACTATATAACCACACAGATAAGAAACAGATGAGGATTGTCACTGCATGGCGTACACGTACATGTATCCCGATGCAGTGAAGTACCTGAACAAAGGCATTGGAATTCACAAATACACACAAGCATAGTGTTTACGATCAAATGAGGAAAAAACATACATTACACATGTTTGCAAAGTTTAGTGAAACGTTCACCTTCAGGTCCACCGCAAGGTAAGCTGCAAAGGCTCCTACTATACCTTACATGTTGTATCCTGGTGAGTGGGCGAATTGTGGATGGATCAAAGGAAAGTGTGCTGACATTTACGATGCAGCACAGGTCACTGATATACACACACTTCCTCATTGATGTCAATTGATGTTAATTGGTAGGGTAAGTGGCTAAAACTGATCAACTCTAGATGAGACTGTACACACCAACAGTAAACAGTGAATGGTTGCCAGGATACAAATTAGTTATATCCTGTCCAGGTGTGCTACAGCAGAAAATACAGTGCTGATGACCTTGGGCTTCACCCTCAGTCAGTCAGCACTGTATTTCTGCTGTAGCACACCTGGACAGGATATAACTAATACCTGTACATTGGTACATAACGCACGGACAAATGCAGATACCACACATACTACAAAATCTACACATAAGGGATATTAATTTTACATACATTTCCAGAGAATACAGTCAAATCTCTCTAAAATGAACCCTGGATGCAATGAACTCCCTGGTATACTGAAGCAAACATAGACCTAAGAAAGTACACCTATTTGTTGTATTGTAAATGAACTCTGATGTAGTGAACACCCAATATGGTGAACCTTTTCAGCAGTCCTAAGGCGGTTTGTTATAGAGAGGTTTGATTATATACATGTGAAAATATAATAATATAAATATAATATAATATAAAGACAAAGGAAAGACTGACCTTTGATTTCAAAGGATGTGTACAATACTTTGTCATTTTCAGAACAAAATGCGCTACGGACATCTAACAAAGAAGATTAGGAGAAATCAAAGAGGACACTCAATACACACGTGCCAGCAGTAATAAGGCTTAGGAGAACAGAACAAATGCGACACACGAGTATGATTGCCTTTAAGATAGGCAAACTAAACGTGATACAACTATGCCTTACAGCAACAGTAGGTGCATGTCATATGCATGTGCAGCTGTGCGTGCACACACACACACACACACACACACACACACACACACACACACACACACACACACGCACACACACACACACACACACACGTGCACACACACACACACACACACACGTGCACACACACACACACACACACACACACACACACACACAGCACACACACACACACACACACACACACACACACACACACACACACACACATATGTGCACACACACACACACACACACACACACACACACACACACACACACACACACACACACACACACGTGCACACTTGTAACTTGTAATACCACAGCCTGCACTGTGTGCTATTGTGGCCCCCGCAGTTAGGCCCCAAAGTGGCCCAATGGGGGATGAGCCACCAGACATCAGTGAGGGAGAGACTCACTGGATATGGGCCCAGCTGCCCCTATCATCCCTGATGGCCCCGTCATGCATTCAGGGGTTGCACATCTGTGAGGTTGCAAGGCCCACGAGATGGGGAGGGCTGGGCTTCAGCTGAAGAGCGATGGTGTATCCACCTAACTCACAACAGCAGTGATTCCCAACCCTCGACTTGGGAATATCCAGGCTAATAGCATCTAGGGCACCAGCCAATGACTAGTACCCTGTTAAGAGTCTGATAAAGAAATACCACACACACACACACACACACACACACACACACACACACACACACACACATGCACACACACACACACACACACACACACACACACACACACACACACACACACACACACACACACAGCACACACACACACACTTACATACACACATACGTACATACATATGTACATGAATGTATGAGTGTATATACAAATGTATGTACACACACTGACATCAACCTTCCAAAGACAGTATAAGGCCCTAGAACAATGCACATATTATGTAAATAGTATGTATATATGTACACATACACTGCACAAAACCAACAAACATTAGAGTGCCATTTCACCTTATTTTCATGAGGAAGTAGCCCAAACACCACCAGTGGAGCACCCTTCTGTAGCAGTTCAACTACATGTGGGGAGCACATACACAATGTGTGGAGCACATAGACAATGTGTGGAGCACATACACAACATGTGGAGCACATACACAACGTGTGGAGCACATACACAATGTGTGGAGCACATAGACAACGTGTGGAGCACATACACAATGTGTGGAGCACATACTGTACACAACGTGTGGAGCACATACACAATGTGTGGAGCACATACTGTACACAATGTGTGGAGCACATACACAATGTGTGGAGCACATACTGTACACAATGTGTGGAGCACATACACAACGTGTGGAGCACACACACAACGTGTGGAGCACATACACAACGTGTGGAGCACATACTGAAAGTGTGGCTGATATACTGTACAGAATGGATGGAGCCCTAAAAGGATCTCACCGTAACATTTGCTGGGGACTTGAGCAATATGCACAGAGACATACCAGCCAGGCTAATGATGGACGGATTTTAAAGTGAACAACATTTCACACACTGAAAAATAGTTGAAAAGACTTACAAGAGCACCTTGATCATCTTCTGTGTTCAGAACTTTCTTCTTTGTTCTTGAAAAGTTCTCAAACTGGAAGATCCTTGCGTAATCCAAAGGTAAATTTTCCTTTGGGTCCCAAGGGGAATGTCTGAAACTCTGAAGACCTCGAAACCTACAGTCAAAAGCAAAACATTCCACTGAACATACAATGATGGCAACACACATACAGTACATGTGTACACAGCATGTCATGCATGTAAAAATAAGTAATTCTGAAGCATGCACCCACATGTGTGTATGTATACACACACACACACACACGCACACACACACACACACACACACACACACACACACACACTTGGTATGTTGTGTGGGTGTTATCAAACGCTGCACTGTGCACACATTCCTGATGTGTGCACAGTTCAAGCCTTTGTAATCTTTCAACACTTTTAATACTAATCAATTGGCGGTTGTCAATGGCAACAATAAGTGAGGAAGTTCCCATCACACTTTCATGGCACAAACAAGACTAGGGAACATACCACATATTATTTGTAGTATCCCTTGTGCAGCTGTAGCCTTGATACAAACACAGCAAAAAGGCTAAAAAAAATTAGTTTATTTCTTAGCCTTGGTGTGTTGTATCATGGCTACAGCTGCACAAGGGGTACTACAAGTAATACATGAGGTATGTTGTGTGGGCAACACATATGTGATGTGTGCACACTTCCCTGATGTACATACACTTGTTTAGGCTACGTTTACACGGCAACGATTTCGCTCGTATACGCAATAATATCCATGCTAATTATAGCGGTTAGGCCTTTTGTTTACACAACAATGGTGAAATCGTTTTCTGCATCTGCAAATATTGGTATCCGCAAAAGAAAGTGGAAAAGTTTGTATCTGGGAATGTTTCATCGCTGTGTAAACAACTGTTTTGTTGTTTGTCCACGGTAGGAGAAGATGGATCGTCGTATCATCACTGCCTTTTTGGCTCTCTTGTCGACTTTGATTAGCGCCTATTCTTTTGCCTACAAATCTATAGTGCTCCAGAGTACCTACTTTCTGTGTAAGAGGGAAAGGCTAGCGTACCTCACCCTGTTTTCGACCCTCAGAAGGCGCTTGATACGCCAAAGATGGTTAAATCAAAGTAGACTAAGTACATTATTACTCTCCCCTGCCCACTTTCTCGCCCAGACTGCTTGGCAAGATTTGGAAGTGACTACTACCTTTGTTATCTTGTCTGGTCGAGGAAAGTCCTTTCCGTATGCTGTTGTTTATCTGCAACTTAGACCAGGTGTTTGGCGATGCGGTCTCTATTATCGCCATACTTGTTTTGATCCTCAGTCAAGGTCTTCTGACATATCTCGATCATATGATCAAGCGCTATGTTGAGGAGAAGCTCGGCGTCGTCATCCGTCCACTAAGGAAACTTCTCGCACTTACAGTAGCAGACATAGAGGTGACTAGCTAAAGCTCTTTGCAAGTTACCTCTTGAAATAAATTCTACACATCGCATGGATCTATCATCACAGGCGTCGTGTCTATTTAGATATTTAGATCATAGCAGAAGACTGCACCGACTAAACCTTCGTCGTCAGCCATTCTATTTTTTGTGACAATATCCGGATATGATTTTGCATGCGATTATATGATCCGTGTAAACGCAAATATTTTATTCCGGATGCTAACCACAGAAATGGGTGTAGCTAGCAATCGTTGTCATGTAAACGCAGCCTTAGCTGTTGCACTGCACAATTCCCTTTTCACACATGTACTATAATCGACAACAACTAATCGACAACAGCTAATCGACAACAACTAATCGACAACAACTAATTGACAACATACCACATAATAGCTAAAGTACCCCTTTGGAAGCTGAAGCAGATACAGACCCTTTAGACCTTAATTAACTTGGGCTGGCACCCTCGTTAACTAATTAGGTGTAAAGTGTCTGTATATCTGCTACAGCTTCCAAAGGGGTACTTTAGCTATTACATGTATGAACAAGCATGCAGGCCCACACACACATGCATGTACACACATACAAACACCCACACCCACAACTGTGCCCACACCCACACCTCCCTTCACTGGTGCACATCATGCATTGAAATACTGGAGCGCACCTGCTAACACTTTACCATCTGGATGGCACATTCCTAGGGGAGACTTATGTAAAGTATGCTCTGCCATTTTGTGTGGTTTTATATTCCTAGTTTCACGGATTGGAAGGCATCCACAAAAGTTTATACACAAGAAAATTTAGACTGGTTTCTTGTACAGTGGCAAAGCATGGCCGTCTGCAATTATAAAATTGTAAAAATCACTAAAATCCAAGATCCGTGAAAGTTTCACCACATGAAAATCAAAGCGCATACAGCGTTACATTCATACTCAGTCTTAACAGTGACTGTAACATAGTCAAGACTGTGGATGGGTAGGGTCTATAGTACTGTATAGTGACAAAATTTACCAAGATGAAGTTCTGAGCGCGACATGATCGTGCTCACTCAAAATCAAGCCCTATATGACACGACAAGTGGCCTCACAAGATTTGAGAAAACAAACAGAACTTATGAAAATATGTACATACTTGGCAAATCGTACTCTTGCAGACACATTCATTGGGGTGTCTACCTCGTCCGGGAACATCTCATCCTCTCTCGCTGCTTTCAGCATTTCCAACCTTGTCAAAAAGAACCAACAGATTAGCAGTAAAGGCACATTCTTAGCGAGTACATGGCTTAGTGTACACCAGTGTTGTGGTAATGGTAATTAGTAATTGTAATCAATTGTAATTAGGTACATATTTGCCAGTAATGGTAATGTAATTGTAATGGAGCTGCTTCAGTCTCAGAGTAGTCGTAATGGTAGTTGGTATTCTTTTGCTATTTGCATCAAATTACACAATTACCATGCAACTACTGTGATGGATATTGTGTATATCTGTGGATATATTTTGCCCCCTAAGAAGGTAGATTTTGGCTAGTTTGAGGCTATTTCTGTGCTACAGTTAACTGGGTGCCTGGTGGAAACGAGAAAATAACATCAATCACATGATTTAGATCACCATATATATGAAATCTCGGTAAGGTGTAATAACTTTTGCAAGCATCCAAGAATAAATCTGTAATTAGTAATTGTAATTGTAATTGTAGAAATGTAGTTGCAATGGTAATTGATTACTTTAGTGGAGATCCGTAGTGGTAATGGTAATCGTAATGCTTCAATACTGAGATAATTGCAATGGTAGTTGATTGTGATACCCCTGTAATGGCCACAACACTGGTGTACACCTACAGCACCACTGTCTAATGCATATGCACTGTACACTCCCCACTCAGTCCAAACATTACATGCAAACTACCTAAATTTCACAGGAACTTATCATTTGGACAGCCAAACTTATGTAAAAAGTACCTGGTATAATACATACGTAGTCTATGGCAGAAAGTACTCCTTGCCCTGTCTCAACCTCATATATCGTACAGTTCTAAAACAACACTGATCGTAAGTACGTACTTTGATGGTACCTTCTCAACAAGTTTGATTGTACGCAGAGCTTTGTTTATGGAAAGCATTTGAAGTTATCAGTCTGAACTACATATGTAGGAACTTCATAGCACACAGTAGAAGTGCACGATTCCCTGCATAAATATGATGTGTGCAGCGTTAACACACTGAAAGGCTACAATAGATTAGTTGGAACTTCCTCTAGAGACATGCATGTCACCATCCTCAGATGTAGCACACACTGATACGTACATGAGGTGTGTACAGAGTGAGGTGTACAGAGCGAGGTGTGTACAGAGTGAGGTGTACAAGAGGTGTGTGTGTACAGAGTGAGGTGTACAGGAGGTGTGTACAGAGTGAGGTGTACAGTACATGAGGTGTGTACAGAGTGAGGTGTATAGGAGGTGTGTATAGAGTGAGGTGTACAAGAGGTGTGTGTGTGTACAGAGTGAGGTGTACAGGAGGTGTGTACAGAGTGAGGTGTACAGGAGGTGTGTACAGAGTGAGGTGTACAAGAGGTGTGTGTGTACAGAGTGAGGTGTGCAGGAGGTGTGTACAGAGTGAGGTGTACAGTACATGAGGTGTGTACAGAGTGAGGTGTATGTGCAGGAGGTGTGTACAGAGTGAGGTGTACAGGAGGTGTGTACAGCGAGGTGTACAAGATAGGCAGGAGATATGTACAACATGTAAATACTTGTTAATGTGGTAGATGCCGAACATAAGGGAAACAACCAAGCAGTTCCCCTACAGAACTATACGCACATGCGAACATGAGGTATGTATGTACAGATGTACCATATGTACACTAACAAACTCACTGCTTCTTTTCACTTTCAATGTCAAAGTCTTCATCATACCTCTCATCATCAGCAACTGTTCCCTAGCGCAGTAAGAGCATTGCACAGGTTCACCAACCACTCAACCTGTGTCTCTATCATACGCAACTCACTGTTTCTGTAGTGGTCTCCACCAGTCCCTGAGGAAGAAAATGCACAACATTCAAATAAACAGTAAAAAGAGTGAAAAACATCTAAAGGCTTCAGAGAGCATGTGATTATTTGCGGTCAGAAATTTATGTAAGCTAGTCACTAACAGTACAGCTGACATGCCGCTGACCCAGACTGTACAATCTGCCTTGAAAAAGGAGTAGCAGATGATCACCAGACAGTCCTGAACCAAAATGACTTCAGGATACACCCCTGTACAGCTGACCATTAGCAAGCACAGACCCCTCCCTCTCTCCCTTGTCCTCCTGATAACCCTCCACCCTCCACAGTGAATGACTGTAAAGAGGTGTCACTGGCTAGCTGTATACTTCACTGACCATATCGTCTTGCTCCATGGTCTCCCCCTCATCACTGGTTGCTTCTGAATCTACTTCATCCGTCACATCACTCTCATCAACATCATCTTCATCTCCCTCATCTTCATCACTATCAACAATCCAGGCCGCTTGATAGCTTGAGGTTCCTTTAGGAACTTTCTTCTTTCTACTTTCAACTTGCCTTGCTAGCTCTGATGCATAGAACCATACAGCAAAGTCTTCAAATTCATTCCAAAAAACTTATGTACGTCAATATGTATATGCATGCCAGACCACACACACACACACACACACACACACACACACACACACACACACACACACACACACACACACACACACACACACACACACACACACACACACACACACACACACACACACCAACAGTACACACACACATGTACACACACACACACACACCAACAGTACACACACACATGTACACACACACACACACACACACACACACACAAACACACATGTACATACACGCACGCACACATGCTCCCATACACGCACACACACATGCATCAGCCCAACCTTCAGCCTCCTTGAGCTCCTCTTCGGTTGGCCATGTCTGCTCCCCTTCCATCGGGTCAGGGGTCACTTCAGAAATCAGAGATTCCTACGCATAAGGAGCGATCATTATGCACTTTAAATAACAGATACATCAATTTTGGTATCTCACAAAGGACACACAGATGTACATCAAAGTCCCAAAAGCTGTGACAGCAAACAACACATACAGGAATGAACTGAAAGGTTCTCTTGTATATACACATACATACAAATATGGGAAATGATAATCTACACATACTACACTGATAGCGCAGACATCAGTACCTGTAGTGTGGGGTCAGCAGTCTCCAGCACCCTCACACCTTCCTCCATACTGCTTCCCTCAGTGGAGGCTACCTAAAGAAAAACAACATTTGCTAACTTGGCAAAACAGAAACCATACAATATGTAGATTGGACTGGGCAGTTGATGGGCTCATTACTTACTGCACCCCTCATAATGCTACTGCTGCAAGTAGACACATTTACGTACACATCCTAATACAGCCGACACCCTACCCTCCAGCAATCTAAAGAGGCCAGTGATGATCTTTACCACTGAACAACCATGAGAAGCTAAGCAACCAGTAACAACAAAATAACCAAGAACAATCAGTGACAAGGGAACAGCTAAGAACTACCAAACAACCATGTAAAAATGGAGCAACCAGGGACAACTGAACAACTAGTGACAGGCCAACACGGACAACATACTATGACCATATCGCTGTCCTTTGAATGAGTGTGTAAAGGCTTCAGTCTGTACGGATCTGGCAGTCCATCAATCTACAAGTAGGATCAAAGGAGTACCAATGAGATCAGCTGATAATTGAATACACACACAGGCACATAAGTACACACAGACATAGACAGGCACACAGACCACCAAATACTGTACGGTGGGAAATTTTCATGAGAACTGTAATTTTGCACTTAATTTTCGCAATTTAGGAGTGGATTACAAACGTTTATTCTGCCATTGCTTGCTGGCAGCCATTTTTGGTCGTCTCCCATGTTTCAGTTGTGTCCCACATAATTCAGATATTAGTGTCTCACTCTCTGAGTGGATGGTTAAATCCTGTGGATTGCCTGCTACTACTGAAGGGCCCTTTGAGCTCCATTAGCCCAGCTACAATCCAGGATGTCCACACACACACACACACACACACACACACACACACACACACACACATACACACACACACACACACACACAGGCAGGCACACACACACACACACACACACACACACACACACACACACACACACACACACACACACACACACACAAGACACACACGTACACACACACACACACATACACACGCACACACACACACACACACACACGCACACACACACACACACACACACACACACAGGCAGAGACTTACGTACACACACAAACAAACAACTGTACAGACATACCTGTGACATCTGAAAGGCTCCATAATTCGAGAGGTAAACAAGACCATTCGACGACAAAGCTCTTCCTCTCACATAACCAGAAATACGCAATGTTCCACAGCCAGGATTGCTTCCCTCTTCAAATTCCAGTTTGTCAACCACAAGATGGGGATGTGTGTCTCTGTACTTGACTCCCTTCTGCTTCTGATTACTAATGTATCTGAGGATATTGGTGGCATCCTACACGGGACAGAGAAGGAAGTACATACGTATGCATACACACAGAGAGATACCTTACACCACAGTACTATACATACTGTACATATTGTACGTACACACTATACATGTATTGCACAGAATACTTACACACACACACACACACACACACACACACACACACACACACACACACACACACACACACACACACACACATACACACACACACACACACATACACACACACATACACACACACACACACACACACACACACATATACACACATACTTTAGGTTCACAGATGATGTCTCACCTGTGGTGTGTCCAAGCTGTGCAGCTTCTCTGCAGGAAAGTTCTTCTCTACAAGTTTAGAAACAGTCTTCTTGGCATCTTGATGCTTCTTCCCCGAAAGGTGAGAAAGCCCAGTAACAACATGACAAGTTGAGGACAAACCTACAAGGACAAATAAGTTTAACATAACATATCTGAGATATACTACATAAGTACGTATGTATGTATGTACATATGTACGTACGCACATTACAATGATGTTTCAATTACTACAGTGGAGTACATATGTACAACAACAACACAGCCAAGTACAAGACATCCAAGTACAAGACACCCAGGTACAAGACACCCAAGTACAAGACACCCAAGTACAAGACACCCAAGTACAAGACACCCAAGTACAAGACACCCAAGTACAAGACACCCAAGTACAAGACACCCAAGTACAAGACACCCACAAGTGTAAGACACCCAAGTACAAGACACCCAAGTACAAGACACCCAAGTACAAGACACTCAAGTACAAGACACCCACAAGTGCAAGCCACCCAAGTACAAGCCACCCAAGTACAAGCCACCCAAGTACAAGCCACCCACAAGTGTAAGACACCCAAGTACAAGACACCCAAGTACAAGACACCTAAGTACAAGACACCCAAGTACAAGACATCCGGGTACAAGACACCCAAGGTCCAAGGTACACAAGCTGTACACCAACCTTGAGAGCGAGTAGCCAACAGGCAGAGTTCACCATAACTGTCCATTCCTCCAGACATACCATCGTACACATACACAACAGTATTGGCAACCTATAAAAACCGAACAAACTAACCACTGCATACGCATCCTCCAACAACACAAACAAACCATCCTACATAATTGCATACACACAAGTGGAGTACAAAACATGCACACATGTACATACGCACGTACATCTAAGTATGACCTCTATGGCCACCTCTCTAATCAGGCTAAATTCTCTTGATCTCAAAGTGGCCAGAGTAGAGAGGTGTCATTGTACTACAACTTGTAGAGAAAATTTGACCTAAACAGTATTCGAACAATACAAAACATACGTACACACATACAAACATCACTACACTTGGACTCACCATGGCAACATGCAAGACTTCATAAAGATCACCCATTGAAGGAGATACTACGGTAAAACGCTGTTTGAGATGCTTGATCCTGTGGAAATACACTTGTCAAGGTTAAGAGACATGGATCTGGACACATGATGTACTGTACGCATGTACTGTATGCCTATACTAATGCATAGAAGTACAGCCAACCCTCTCTATAATGAACCCCCTCAGGACCACTGAAATGGTTCACTACATCAGGGCTCGTTTACAATAGGGTAAATGTGACATTCTAAGGTCTATGCTTGCTATATCAGGGAGTTTACTGCATGCAGGATTCATTATAGAGAGGGTTGATTGTACGTAAAGGGAAATACGTATGTACACGTATACTACATACACCCATATACTACATATCATACTGTATACACAAAAACCTACATCATATCACACAAACACACACACACACACATGCACGCACACACACTTATGTACGTACATGTACACACACACACACACACACACACACACACACACACACACACACACACACACACACGTGTACACACACACGTATACACACACAGGTTGACACATCAGACGTACATAACAGTTCGAGTACTGCCCCTAGAACAACCCTCCTGTACATCCCCACCATCGCATACACTACACAGAGAGGATCCAATAGACTTCGCATCAATGGACTTGGACAGTGGAATCACAACCTGGGTAAATGTAACATACAGTACATAACGTAAGAACGTACAGTACAGACGTATGTACAGTACAGACCTACATACAGTACAGACGTATGTACAGTTCAGACGTACGTACAGTACAGACATACGCACAGTTCAGACGTATGTACAGTACAGACATACGTACAGTTCAGACATACGTATAGTCTTTATTGTTAAATTGTCCGAAGGTTGGGATTGGAAATCTAATACAAAATCCAAGATAAAATGTTCAGACGCATCACTAATGCCCAGAAACATTGACTATAGCAAAATTAAAGGGAGTGACGAGTAACCAGATAGATAAAATAGTTGTGTGTGTAGATGATCCTGTCCTTGCTGGTCACGAGGCCAACAGAATGTGGGCAGATTGGAATGAAATTGGAGGTTAATCATGATCCACACAAGGCACAGGGAAGATGCAGGATTTGGAAGCATACAGAGTCAGGTACGTACGTACGTATGTACAGTATGCATGCACACACCTGCCAATGTGCCATGTATAGTATACATGTGGTATGTGGTAATCCATGCTGACATCACATTCTGGGATGCATAGTACATGTAGTGTAGATGTACGTACTATAGTGCGTTGGATTTGGTAGGAAATCCAAATGTATACGTATATAGGCCTGTTAGCCTGTATACAGTGGACCCCTCTAATCCAACCCCCTGATTTGTGGACACCCCTCTATTATGGACACATACCACTGGAACCAAATTCTTCACTATACATTGATATAGAACAGCTTTAACCTCTGAAACAAGGACACCTCAATAATCAGGACAGTCCTTTCTGGTCCCAAGGTGTCCGGATTAGATAGGCTTCACTGCAGTGGGCTTCTAAGGTGGTCATGGAAGTGGAGTACAACACACATACATACATATATATGTATGTACATTATACGTACATAAAAAGCTACATGTGAGATTTTAGGAAGTGAAACGACTAGGCTTTCTGACATGGTTGTCCAGCAGGAGGATCTACCTTGGCTGGTGTTTGAGCGGTAACAGGCAATCCTTACATAAGGAATGACTAGTGTGATAGAAGGCTATGGAGGAAAGGAATAGCCACTGAATAAGGTGGAATCAACAGAGTGTATGTCAGACTACAGCACTGAGTGGGGAAGTTGCAGGGGTTGGATGAGTCCATACAATACACACCACTTGGTGTACTTCGAGAAATGCTGTAACAAGGGTGTACACTGATCCAAAAACCACAGGGTGAAACAGCCATCATATTTAAGAAAGTTACCAGTAATAATCGCAATGAAATAGATCCCCCCCCCCCTCCCAAGAACAGAAACAAGATTCAGAGCATGCATGCAACTGCTCACAATCAAGTGAGGAGGTGACCCTTCAATTCCAATCTTCCTCTTCTTCATCAAAACTTCGTGACGCTTGTTAGCTCTGATCTGCTGCATCTACAACCAATTCACCAAATGAATATACTGTAACTATACATACATACGCACGTATATACAGTGACATAACACAAGAAATAAAGAACTGCAGGTGACAGCACAACGCTGTGTACCATTAACATGTCAAGTCAATGTACGGTTCAAGCATCAACAGACGGTAGTCTACACTTGGTCAAGTCCATGATTGCTGACACAGGGGGTAGCATACAATGCCCACTTGTGCATGCAAGTAGGACACATAGCACCTGTGACACATGAGCAGATACATACACAACACATTCCTATGATTTCTATACAGTGTATGGTAAGTATGAGTGTATGCATGTACATACATATATAGAATCACCCAAACCTACGTATGTATGTATCAGTTCAAACTATACTTCAGATCAATACTATACTTCAGCTCAATATTCTACTTCAGTGAAATCACAGCCTCTCAGTCTGTATGCCAGCCACGCTACCTAAACACTGGTACTCTATCATGCGTACGTAAGTACATAACATACTTAGAATAGAGTATCTACATAAATATGTTTAAACTGGCCATTCTGTTTTGTTCAAAACTATCTGTTTAGTAGAAAGGGACCTGTCCATTCCAACGCTAAATTCTCATGATCCCAAGGCGACCGGATTAGAGATGGTTCTCTAGTACCCTAGGAATTGCTCCAAATGGAATACACTTTCAAAACCCATCAGCGGGTTCATATATATGTTAAATCACGTATTCTGGAACCACAAAATCTAGAACACCCCAGCCCTCAGAGATGGACAGCTTACCTACACATGTACATGCATACATACGTATGTGTGCAAACTGTTTACATATTATGCACATACATATGTACGTACATCGTTACTGTATGTTGCTCATGTAGGGTGTAGGCTGTGTACGCACATGAAATACACCAGTTCAAATAAAGTGGTACCATAGGTAGGAAATATACTAGCCAATACATTCTTGAAATTAGACGTTCCAGTAGGTGACTGCTACTGTCACTGGTGTACAGCCAAATAAGTGGTTACATACATTACTTCTCTATACTCCATGAATACCATCAAAAGGTGGTGCAGTGCTGCAATAACAATGTACTGAACATAGGCTAAAACTAGTGCTCCTGCATATCTCGCTGTTCAATGGAACTTGTTCACTCAGTACACTCCAAAAATCATCCTCTTAGTAGGTGCACACCGATGAAGGTTTGTAGCAGCTGACTGACAAAATGTCTGACTTCATGAACATATTGACTAGTGAACTCCATTGTGACATACAGCATCAAGTCACCTACCCATGAAAACCGTGCAACAATATGGATGAGCCGCAGTTACAAAGAAGTTATATTGTAGTATGTA
Source organism: Halisarca cf. caerulea (assembly GCA_963170055.1). NCBI lineage: Eukaryota > Metazoa > Porifera > Demospongiae > Chondrillida > Halisarcidae > Halisarca > Halisarca cf. caerulea. Next base: position 405,149 of record CAUJGJ010000309.1, on the reverse strand, counting down.
CCTTGTTCTTCTTGTCCAGTCTCCTCACTTCATGGCTCCTCCTAGAAGTAGCTGCTTTAGGAGTAATTCTACCTGAGAAGAAAGGGGCAATGGAACATTCACTAGTGTTTCTTGAGTACATGGTATACATACATACATACATACAGTATGCACTCTCTAATCCAAGCCCCTCTGTCGGCCACACTGTCTTATCTGGCCATTCTCTTTCATCCCAAAAGTTTGTGTACTTGAAAGACACCTGCCTATTCTCACCGACTCTCAAATCCAACCCAATTCTCTCCGTTCCAAAGTGGCTGGAGTAGAGTGGTTTCACTATAAGCATGTACACTTGTGAGAACTTCACAAATATATGTACTGTACCAAGTGCTGAGTGGCTCCACCACAAAAATACGCCTTGGGCAATAAGGATAACATCTGGAGTTATACTATATTTCCAAAATTCCTCCAGAGTATTACTCAGAGCAGACAAATATAAGTTTTGGAGATTTAAAACAAACAAAGTACGTACGTATGAGTCTAAATACCCTCTCCATTGCCAAATATGCATCTAACTTATTGTGGCGCTTACGTACGTATTTCAATTCAGACACCAGTTTGTGCATTTGTTTCACAGTTTAAAAAGGAGACACTATTTTGCATTAAATATTATAAATTGCAAAATATTTTCTCCAGGTAAAATTGCAGAACAAAGGCACGACCTGGCATCTGAATTGAAATAACTGAAAGTGGATTCCACAAAAGCATAACCAAATTCATGTACAAAATCTGTAGAAGATGCGAACGTCCATAACTGAATAAATGAAGTGGTGGACAAAACAATGACAGACTAATGAAAATTCTGTGAACATAATCAGTACATCCCAAGGAGTCACTCCTGTAGAGCAAATGCTAGTCAGTTGATTTATACCAACCACATTAAATATAAACAAAAAGTCTTCTCCCAAATTCCAACCCTGATACACTTTTGTTTACAACAAACATATCTAGAAAAAGTTGAAGTTGAAAGAGGAGCTCTATTGTTAAAACCCTAAGAGCAAGACACGGAAGTATGCCTGTGCCTACTGCACTGGATTACAACCACTCTCAGGGTTCTATCTAGGATTAAAATTTTGGGGGGGGAAGCCGGCTTGAGTATTACAGTGAACGACTGCCGTGCAATATATACACATAGATTTGATGCATGTATTGTATGTATATAGCAGGGTGATGATGGGGGGGGGGGGGGGTAATTACAAAGTATAGTAGGGGGACAGGTACATGTATGTATATGTGGTATCCTAGACATCTCTAAAACACATACAGTGCAGTGATAATAGAGGTGTATGCAGATATGTATATGGAGTGCAGGGGTATATATATACGTATGAAACTAGGGGGGCATGCCCCCCCCAGGGAAAATTTGAGTTCTTAGGTTAGATAATGTTGCATTTGAGGCCATTTTAGACCATTCAAGGCCAATTTGCACACTCAAGTAGGGCCTTCTAATACAATGAGTGCCTGTATGTATACATGTGCACACGTGTGTATGTGTGTGTGTGTGTGTGTGTGTGTGTGTGTGTGTGTGTGTGTGTGTGTGTGTGTGTGTGTGTGTGTGTGTGTGTGTGTGTGCATGCCCATATATATTATAGAGTGCAGGAGTATACATACTTAACTAGAGGGATCTGGAGGCATGCCTCCCTAGGGGAAATTTGGGTTTTTAGGTTATATAATGTTGCATTTGAGGCCATTTTAGACCATTCAAGGTAAACTTTGACACTCAAGTAGGGCCTACTCCATAGTAATTTGCATTGCAGTTGGAATTTATTTTGGGGTGGAAGCTAGGGAGTTTGGGGTGGAAGCTTCCCCCCCCCCCCACTGGATAGAACCCTGAGACTCTATACAATGTGCGTATGTACACATCAACCACTCTATACAATGTACGTACGCATGCATAACAACCCTGCACAGAGCCGTCTGCATTGTATACATATTTTCGACATTCTCATTTTTGCGTATGCATTCGCATAAATTAATTGGTTAATGACACCACCCATACCACCCCCAGTGGGGTCTCCTGCTACAATAAAAATCAGGGCTGCATACAGGATTTGAGATTCCTAAAATCTTGGGGAGGGGGGGATACGTAGGTAACTATACGTAGGGTTTCTTTAAGGGAGCTAGGAGGGATAAATCTGTGGTATTGTGGAGGTGTGTTTTACTAGCTAGGGTGTCTGGGAGAGTGATCCCCAGAGAAAATTAGTTCTTTAGGTTTTATAAGGTGGTATCTGAGGCCATTTTAGACCACTTACACAGGTTTGTGAATACGTACATCACTGCAGTTGTACATGTATGCTATGCCAAGATGACCAACTGGGTCACAAAGGAGGGGAGAGAATGAATGCTCCCCACTGTGTTTCACGCCAAAGAAATCCTTGTATACCTGACAAGTAGTGTAACATGTTGGTTTTCAGTATGAACTGGAGATTTGAATGACTCCTGACATTGTGGACTGTGTTGATCATGTTCAGAATACTTGCACAGATGTTACGTAGTCTATAATACCTAAGATGCTTGCATGCTTTAAAACAACATGCTAACAGTAACGATTCTAAAGGGTCAATGGATTGGTGACTGTGGTCTAAAGGGAATTTTTCAAAATTATAACATAAAAGCTTGTTTTTTCGTCTATTTCTCCATTGATCCTGCCTTTCAAGAAAGCTAAGTGTTGGCTGCAGCAACCCGGGGGAGGGGGAATTGGTATTGGAAACCGAGCGAAAATATTTCATAACAAAACCAAACAACAAATTGTGCAATGTTCATTCTTCCACAGCCTTGCTGATCCCCACAACCAACCTTTCTCTGTTTTAGCCAAGCTTCCACGACTTCTGTGACTGCCATGCTTGTGAGGCTTGTTTTGCTGCTTCAGCGGACCTGGACGATGCTTGCTCTGCACTATAGGCATTCTATTTCCACAATCTGAGCAAGACTACAAGCTGAGTCCTACTAAGCACAAAATTTACTTGCGAGCGATGTTGGCGGCCATTTTATCATTTGCTGCACCACGTGTCTGAAACGCGCATTGCACGAAGATTAACGTTTATCTACATCACATGCACCCAACTCTAGATCCCCCCCCCCAGATGGGTGTCATGACCATAATATTGCATAAGCAATTGACTAAGTATAGTCTACTGTTTAAAACAGGCGTCATCCAATCAATCTTACTCCAATATCATCATTCAACCATCAGTTTCTCTACACTAAAATCATGCATCAATTATTCTACGTGAAACCATAGATACGGTTAGAGTATCTATGGTGAAACCTATCAGTTCCTACCCTGTGTAAATCCTACAGTAAGCATAAGACAATCTGGAAGTTAACCTACAAAAGTTACTGATGTTTAAAACAGTGTCCATCAGTCAATTTTAGGTGCTGTCCTCAGAATCTGATGAGCCATCACCGGTATACAGACTGGAAGACTCGAGAGTGCTTGTTTCACTCACTAACGAGATGCGGAAATACATCACATTATTAGACATGTAGCAAAACTTGTTAGAGCCACCAGCAGACAATCTATCAACTTTCATGAAGCGAAGAACACCCCATCCTCCCTTCTTGTACTCCTTGGGGAAGGACGCTGGCTTTCGTAGGAGCTTGTCAGGAAATTTTTGAAAGAACACAATCTTTTGAAAGTGGTGGCTGTCGGACTGCTGGTTCAACAGCTCAACTTTTAGAGAACCCCCAAATGGCCAAGAGTTTTGGTCATCGTAGGAACCGGGAACAATATGGAAAAGAATGGATACATACTTCTTAATAGCCTTCTGGTGGCCACCTGGCAACACGGTCATTCGAAGTCGATAGCCACAAAAGCTGGTATAAAATGTAGGTGAAACCATTAGTATGCTTTTCTCAGAATGAGTAGCCTGCAATGAGAACACAAGAGGCAAAGGATGGTCTTGCTTAGTTGTGGCTGACGAGAGGACATGCTTCCAAGATGAAAGTAAAGCATGGTCATGCTTAGTTGAGGCTGGCGGTTTGATACGACTCCCAGATGAACGATCACCTGCTTGCAACGGCTCTGTAGAGGATGATTTCCTTGGACTTGCAGTTAGCTTTACTGCAGCCAATTCCATTTGCATGGAAACAACTTCCCCTCGCAACATGGTGACATCCTTCCGAAGGTCTTTATTTTCCTTCAGCAAGAACACAATGTGCTCAGCCATTGAAGCAGTCATATGCTCATCCTCATCTCTTCTCTTCAAGCTGGCATTGCATCCAATATCAGAAAACTGGCAGGTAATAACATGCTCAGGACAAGTGGCCAAATGTGAAATGAGCTGTTTTCTTCTCATCTCACCTAAGCCACAACTATTTGGACAGGCAACGGGGAATTCAGGACAATCATCCCAGTGGGACACGACAGCCTTGTAGCCTCCCTTCACTGAGCAATACTCACACTCAAACTCTCGAAGCTGACATTCACTAGCAGTGTGAGCTGCCATATTCTGTCGCTGGGACCGAAATCCGCATCCCGGGCCCGCTTTACACGAAATAACCTCAAATTTACATCCTTCGTCTGACTGACGATGATTAGGCTCAAAGCAGAGATGTCCCGACCATTCACAACCGGCTGTATGATGAACACAGAAAACCTTCAGGTCGTTTACTATTCCGTCTATTCCCTTATTCCTGGACACCGAATACCCAAGGGTCCTACAGGCTGGACAAGTTTTATCCATTTTCGAAGACAAATGTGTCGTACAGAACATTTTCCCGCAACAATCGGTGGCAACCGGTTCCTTCAGTAAACCTAAACATATCATGCACGTGAGATAACGAGGTACAGGCTCCTTGAAAAGGTAACTAAGGTCTCCAAATTGTAGCTCTCGCGTCTCCTCGGAGTCCGCCATTTTTCATGAACGCGTGGTCAAAAAGTTCGATTAACACTAAAATACATGTTATTTCCGTGTTTCCTGTACGACTGTTTTGAATTACATTGTAACGCCTATGAAAAAAATCGAGTCTCTGATTACTATTTGGCAACTTTTATCATAGACACTCCATATAAACTATACGTACGCTCTATACTATACGTAACCGGCGCGGAGCAGTGAAAGCTCTAATGGTAAGAGTCCCTCGAGCCGTATGTATGTTACAACCTCCTAATCCTACACCAGCACTTCTACACTTCTTTACAATATTCTGTATAGTCTCGGTCCCAGACCGATCCGCCCTATTTTTTTATTATATGGACGGGCGGGAATATAATAAAAAATAGGGCGGATCGGTCTGGGACCGAGACCGATCCGCCCTATTTTTGTTAACCTTACTGTGATATAAATTATAGTGTTACTTTTTCTTTTCTTTCTTTCTTTCGTTCGTTCTATAGTGTTACTTTTTCTTTTCTTTCTTTCTTTCGTTCTTTATTGTAAGGTCTACATGTCTGTCTTTTAATTCTAATTGATTTATCTTGGTTCCTACTCTAATTTTTTCTCACATGTGCCAAGTCTGGGACCGAGACTATATTCTGTACGGGAATGAAGTATAGTCAAACCTCGTTAGTGAGTACACCTGGGGACCTTCCAAGTTGCTACTCACTATCAGTAGTACCTGTTAACCATATAGATTAGTATTATGGGTTATAAGCTGGGGTATCATATCCATGTATACTTCCTAACCAGGTATTACTCGTTAACAGTGTTCTTACTAACGAGGTTCTACTGTAATTAACTTTACATTCACAAGCTAGTCTATTATAATGCATGTATTAGCATACATACATTATAATAATGACCGAGTTTTTACCTCAAATGTCACTGCATATGTGTACATAATGTTGGCTGTTGTACCTGCTACGTAACCAGGCTATGCAAAGCTCTCCTGCATGCATGCATGATGGAAGAACAACAAGCAATATAGCCTTGATCATGCAGGTCCATCTATAAGCACACATATAATGTATTGTTGCTCCCTCGATCCTTAGTACGTGTGGTTTACATATATGCCACAAAATTATCAGACAAACAATGTGTCTGCTAGCAGATCTATGGGAAGATACCTAGCTTGCTTGGAAGTTGCAACATCTGATCTGCATGCATGTGTAAGGACCTCAGACTATACATGCAGTCGTGCAAATATACCACCGCGTAAATTGTCACATGCAACCATGTAAACTGTCACTGTTGCCTATACCCTGTCAACTGTGTTGGTACAGCCTATAATCTATAGCCAGGTCTGCCACAACTGATCTATTAAATGTTAGAGCACCTTCTTGTCCAGGAAGGGTGTGTGTGTGTACCTATACTGGCCGGAGCTAATCAGACTGTTCATAGTAGCCCAGGAGAACCTATAGTCTCACATGTAGCTCAACTGTGTACTCTCAGATCAGCACAAGGAACGAACATACACAACTTGTCAGGGTGCATGTATGCAGTTGTCAACCACACTCCTTGTGCGGACCGGGATTACACCCATAGTAATTATGTCAGTGTTATTTAAGGTACCATTTTAGCTTCAACAGCAATAAATACATTTTATATAATATAGGTATACACAAACCTATTCCAGTATGCCACAAAACTATTCAATCACTATTTTTACATGGTTACAATTACAGATAGCATGCCAGTACGCACAAGTGTATAAGCACAGGAAGAAATATCCATGGTGATGTCCGATTCAGTATACGTGTATACTCATTCATGCTACAACCCGTCAGTAGAGGGTTAGTACCTACAGGAGCTAGCAGCATCCTGAACTGGGTTTAACATTCTTTGTATTCACCGGTCTGTCTATTTCAATTGCTTGTGTCCTGACGCTGTCTTGAGGACCAACATTCTGCTTGATTTCAGAGGCCATTGTTATAAATGCCTGTTCTACGTTCGTGGAATTCTTTGCACTTGTCTCCAGAAATGGAATATGCAATTGGTCCCCTAACTCCTACAGTGAGGCCAAAGTGGGTGTAAATAGCTGCATGGCTTTCACTCTTACACACATGCACACACACACACACACACACACACACACACACACACACACACACACACACACACACACCACAAACACAGACACATACGTACGTACACACACGCATGCACACATACACACACCACAAACACAGACACATACAGTACGTACGTACACACACGCATGCACACACGCACGCACGCACGCACGCACGCACGCACACACACACACACACACACACAGTCTTACATTGGCTCCAGCACACAAGCATCCTCCATTTATTCCCACACAAAAGAGCTTCACAACACCCCCAACATAGAAGCTTAGGAGGCAGCTTACCTTGGCTTTGGTGAAGTCTACAGCCCTCTTGTTTGCCAGATCACACTTGTTGCCAACCAGAAGCTTGCACACATTAGATGAGGCATATCTGTCTATCTCTTGTAGCCAGGTCTTTACATTTTGGAATGTTTCCTATTCAATAGCAAAGTGCTTACATGATGACATACATAGTTACGCATGCAAACCTATGTAAAATTGGACATTGACGTACAAACACACGTACAAAATAATGCATGTATGTACATATGTACACACTTATAGATATACATACATACGTACATGGAAGAATAAAGGTTAAAAAGTATATTGAAGTACATGAAGGTATACATGTGTGAACACAAACACACACACACACACACACACACACACACACACACACACACACACACACACACACGCACACACACACACACACAGTTGTGCATATGATGCAGATAGAAAGAACAATAAATACAATTAGCCTTTAAAATTTCTGTTTCTTGCCAATTTGATGATGGAGTTGTCTTTACATACCGCATATTCTCTAAAAATTCGGCACTCCATAATTTCGTCACCCATAGTTTTGTGTCGAAAATATCTCTAAAATTTGACGAAATGGCCATTTTCTAAAACTTCGTTGTGTTCTTCAGTATTTCGTCGTCCAAATTTTCAGCCTAAGAATAACTGTAGAGTTGAATTTAAGTTTTGTGATTCTTACAGTGGTTCTTCTTGTTCTTTGGATGGAGTATTTGCTGTTTTCGCTCAGCAAGTATAGGCCTACCATCGAGTGCGGGCGAAAAAAATGGCGGCTAGGCGACGCACTATCCCCTCCAAATTGCAAACCATGCACCAAAAAGCTAAGTAAAGCACTTTAACGTTCTTTTCACTACATTTTAGGGTTATTTAAATCCTTATAGGTACATATAATAGCTGAACTCTACAATTTCGTCAGCTCTCTAAGTATTCATCGCTCAACTCTAAGGTTTCGTCAGCCTTTCTCATAGATGGGAAAACAACTCTAAATTCTCTCATCAGACTAATTTTTTGTGAAACTAGGTGTGACGGATTTTTAGAGAATATACGGTAACAACATTATTATTATTAAGCAGAATCTCTGATAGTACGTAACTTAGCAACAAACATGCCATACAAACCGGTACTGGTCATATATGTATGTACAGCATGTACGTATGTACAGACATACGTACGTATATACATGCATCAGTATACACAAACATGCATGTGCAAACCGTATATTGAACAAATGCAAAAAGGGACCACATGCAAGCTCCCACACCATGCAACAATACGTAGGTGTACAATACACGCTACACATGTGACAGCAGGTACACAGGTGACAGCAGTTACACATGTATGTACATACTAGGTCGGTGATGTCGTAGGTGATGATGATACCATGTGCTCCTCTGTAGTAACTTGAAGTTATTGTTCGGAACCTTTCCTGTCCAGCAGTGTCCCACTAGTGGATAAGATATTGCACACACACACACATAAACAGGTAAGCAAGAATACAATGTATGTTGAGTACAGTACATGCATGTGTGTATGTACATATGCATGCATATTCACTGTATATACGTACGTATATTTACACATCACTGACACAAGCATACATAGGTATGTAATACTAGCTTGCTGTACTCCAGATTCAGATTTGGTGCACAGCACACCACGCATGCTTCCATGCACATATGCATCATGTGTAACTCACAATCTGTAGTTTGATAGTTTTCCCTTCTAATTCAATTGTACGAATTTTCTGAGGGGACAGAAAACAATGCAAACAATGCCATACTATATAAATTATGGAAATACATACATACATACACAAACACACATGCAGAACACACACATACGTACATAGTACAAGTGTGTGTGTACAGAAGTAGTACAGTACCTCACATACAGTACACCAGTGGTATGTACATATGCAGTGACACACACAGTATATGTACAAGCTAATGTACATACAGACACACAGAACACGCATACACACATTTGGCATACGTACGTACACACGAACACACTCAAATCATCAATACATGGTGTATGTACATATGTACCTACGTATGTATGCATGTGCGTACACCCGTGTAGGATACCCATGGAAGCCAGCCTAGAGGCTACTAGAAGGGAATGGTTTAGACTTGTGTGTGAAAATGTCTGACTGTGTACAGCGTGGTCACTCCAAGAGGTACGTACATACGTACAGGTACTGTGTACAGAGTGGCCACTCTGAGAGATACATACGTATGTACAGGTACTGTGTACAAAGTGGCCACTCTGAGAGGTACGTACATACGTATGTACAGGTGGTGTGTACAGAGTGGCCACTCTGAGAGGTACATACGTATGTACAGGTACTGTGTACTGTGTGGCCACTCTGAGAGGTATGTACATACGTATGTACAGGTGCTGTGTACAGAGTGGTCACTCTGAGAGGTACATAAGTACGTATGTACAGGTGCTGTGTACAGAGTGGCCACTCTGAGAGGTGCATATGTACAGGTGCTGTGTACAGAGTGGCCACTCTGAGAGGTGCATAATATGTATAAGTGTTGTTTCAAGGATAAAACAGAAAGGAGATAACTCAAACTCTAGAACGACAAACCCTTACCTACCGCACACATATGTACATGTGCACCTCAAAATCTTATTCTCACTCATGGGACAACAAAAGGAGAAAGTAGTGATGTGATCTATTGTGCCAGAAGACACAGTCATACTGTACATACGTATGTACGTACATACGTACATAGACATGTACATACACAGGTATGGAAAACCCTGACGTGTTAAAGCACCACAAGGCAATACAAGCTATTACGTAGCTTTAGCAAATATCTACACACATTCAAAAATAATGCAACTACTACATGGTACGCATGCTTTGATGCAATTTTAAGATGAACTTGGTTCTAAAAAGTCAGCCCACAATGAACAGGACACATGTAACTTCAGTATTTCCTTCACAAGCAGTAAGGTGGGGGAAACTGATACATACATAGGCAGCATACAAAGTACATAGTTTGTAAATGCTGAATTCCTTATTGTACATACACTTCAATTTTTGTACACCAGGTCGATACTTTCCATTAGCGTTATCACACACGGGAAGTATTGAAAACCACAACACAAGTACACAGTACACTCTGACGCCTCATCATAGTTGCCAACCCCTGTCAATGATTTAGTGGACATAATAGTACAATTTGCAGGACATTCACTGCTTTTGCAGGACACTTGTTGTTCTGTATGCGAAGTAAGTAGTTTACCTTGTGTCAATGGAGAGTTTTGGTGATGAGTGGAAAACTGCAAAAATTTTCAACTGATTCGACACTAAATATCCCACAAAAAGTGAAATGTGAGGGTTTGTGAGGTGAATTTAGCAATATCCCTTCTTTGTCTCAAGTGATTTTGAAGGACATTAGTAGTGGTTTCAGGGACAGCAGAGGACACAGAGGCATTTTCAGGGACTGTCCTGCAAAATCAGGGACAGTTGGCAACTATGCATTATGCTTAACTATAATTGCGGTGATTCCAACCACATAAATACACTTTCACTCATCACAGTGCAGATCCAGGATAAACAACAAGTGTAATCATGACAACCAGCGTGTTGCCAGTTTCAATTTCACTATAATGATGGTAAAGTGAAAATGGTGGAGCGGATCAGGTATTAGCTCATCAAGTAGCTAGCTCTTTAGGAAGCAGTGATAACAACATTCAGTCAAAAACAGTATGAAAATTTCTTCAAATCTTCATAAGTCAAACCTAAACAAACAGTGTACAATTGATTCCACTTAAAAAGAGCTTCTGTGTATTGAGAAGAGTTGCCAAGTACAGCTTAATGAGTACATATGCATTTTCCTTCTACTGTACGCAGCAGACAAACTTCTGCTGCGTATAAAGAAACTGTCACTACCAACAACGACTTTCAAATGACGTTTGAAGACAACAATTGCCATAATGCTTCAACAAGTACGTATGATGTATACGTACATACAAAAGTAAATGCTGTGATATTCAGGACTATGTGATGCATACCATGCATTTCTTCCACAGAGAACTTCTAGTAAAATTTACCAATTGTGTAATTTCAGATCAGATCAGGAGTTGACTCTACAGACATAAGACCACACTCACATCCACTACTCCAAAGCATGGGCACATATACATACATACGTATTATGTATATTATGGAGTACAGTAGTACTCCATATGTAGGATTCATACTGAATAAACATGGCCGCCATACATTAGCGCAAATTTTGTTTTCATCTGAAAACCAATGATACAGTACAGTTAGAAGCATTTAGAAGTGATATTGGTGCCTTTTGACACACTAGCTATAAGATGAAGTAGTTAAAACCCTTCGTAGACCAATTTCTTTAAAGAACTTTGAAATTTTAGACGAAAATGTATGGCTACACAACACCAGTACCATTTTATGATTCTTCTTCTTATTCTTCTCGTCGTTTTTCGAACTGAGCTACAGGTCGCCACGAAGGGTCCAGAGGTCTCATCTTTTGCCAGTGAGCTGCAATTGTTAATGCGAAGTGCCTTTTGTAGGTTTTGAAGCAACACCTACACTTCTAAAGTGAGAAAAAATGTCATAGGCAAATTCCATACTTTTGCCGGATCAGCCATTTTTGGATCAGTGAAATGGCTATGCTACACTAGACGTACGCGTACGTATACAAGGCATGTACTACGATGGTCGTCGACTTCCGCACTCCTTTTGTTCGAGCATTTGTTCCTAGATGGGTACAATGATTTTAGTCAGGTAACTGCATAGATTGTAGTTTCTTTATCTTACAAGATTTGACCGTGTTCCTTCTCAACTGCAGTGGAAAACTATTCAAGCAACCGTTTCGCTATAAAGGAAAAAGCGCACGAACAAGGGTGTATAAAAACCATTCAAAAATGGTAAAAAGATGTAGGATTGACACAGGATCGTGCAAAAAGGCATTATCAAAAAAGGATTCTCAAAACACTTGGAACAAGGGTAAGTTGCAAAACCGGTACAGGGCTAGGTGGGCAAAGGGCAAGACAGGCATAGGCCTAGACGAGCATAGGGCTACACATGCATGAGGCTAGACGGGTATAGGGCTAGACAGAGTTTAGTTGGACTGAGTGCAAACTGTACAAATTCCTACATCAATCCGCAGCACATACGTATGTACTGTATAATGTGCTGCAAATGCGGAATGTAGGAATTTGCACAGTGTGCACTCAGTCCAACTAAACTAAACTACACCTAGCCCTCTACCGGTTTTGCAACTTACCCTTGTTCCAAGTGTTTTTGGAGAATCCTTTTTTGATAATGCCTTTGCGCACAATCCTGTGTCAATCCTACATCCTTTTACCCTTTTTAAATGTTTTTTATACACCCTTGTGAAATTAAAATACACCATTTGTAGGCATCTTGGTATTGCCAAGGTTACAATCAAGTGATTTATTCTTCCCAAGTGAATCAACTGTGACTAAGCAGGTGGTTACAGCCTTAACGAACACCTTACATGAAATATGGAAATCCGCAACTTGCAACCAATGCACATACATATACTCACAACATGGCAGGGTTGAGATGAGATGAACAAGGGCTAAACAAGGGCTATGATGTGTCCCCAAATGCTAGGCAAGGAAAGGACTTTGTGCAATATATGTATGTACTTGTGTGAACAAATACAAAAATGCACACATACGTACTGTACAATCCACTCACAATACATACATACAATACACACAATACACACCTACTGAGGAATAGTGCAAGGTTTCCCTCTTTCCTTGCGTACATTTTAACACAATGACAAGAATTTCTGTAAGAAAGCAAAGGAGTAGCTCTCCCTAAGGTAAGCTGTCAATGAAGGGACACTTTAGCAGCTCTGTTGGGATATAAGCTTTCCATAGCATGCATGACTATACACCTTGCAAGATGTAGAATTTACACTCAGTAAACAAACAAAACCTCTCAATGATTTGCATATTGTAAGTGCGTACATACATACATAAGCGCATACATTCAAAGAACAGCAAACTACACAAGGTGATTCAGGATTATTGAAACATCCAACATGGCCAATACTCAAGCTGTCATCTCTGAGAAAAGGGCCCAATTAGCCCCTCACACTACCCATCAACTGAGGGTTTGGGAAAGAAGTCAAAAATAGTTTCATAATGTTGATGGAATCTTGCCAGTAAATGGGACAAAATGGCACCACACCTAAGAGCGGGCATTTATACGTACATACATACACATACGTACGCATGCATGTACGTACGCATGTACGTACATAAATGTGAACCCTATGTATGTATGTCGAAAATGAAAGCTCTGAAGGCAGATGATTACCAGTTTCAGAGTATGAAACTATGCAAGGAGCAGAAATTTGTCAACAAAGCTTTAGTGCACTAACATACATACATACATACATACGTACATACGTACATACAGACATACATACATAAATACATACGTACATACGTACATACATACATACATACGTACATACGTACATACAGACATACATACATACGTACGTACATACAGACATACACACACACACAGAGAAAAAGAGAGACCCTGTAAACTGTCACCTATAGATCAATGGCAACCACATTCCAAATACCTCTAAGGGGTTTTCCTACATCAACTGTTGCAAGAAACGGGAAACCCCTAACAATAGCACATTGACTCACAAAATCCACTCCAATAGTACTGATGTAGTTTTCAGTGAATGTGTCATCCTATATGAAGATGAAAAAGAACAGGATTTAGATAGATAAACATACAATGAATACAAGTTAAAAACAAGTGTTTGAGTCACCAGCTATACTACATATGTACGCATATGAAGGTACGCAAGTGTTTCCATAGATCACTAGATTAGGTTCAATGTACCTGGTACGTATACATTCACATACGTATACAGAACCACAAGTTGACTTGGTCTGCACCTGTCTCTAATGAATATATACATTCTGAATGGAAATATCCACATTGAAGTTACGTACATAGCCAATGTTTGACAATGTATGTATGGAGACAGACTACATGTGTCTACCAGTGTTGTGGTAATGGTAATTAGTAATTGTAATCAATTGTAATTAGGTATACATTTGCTTGTAACGGTAAGATAATTGCAATGGAGCTGCTTCAGTCTCAGAGTAGTTGTAATGGTAGTTGGTATTCTTTTGTTATTGGCATCAAATTACACAATTACCATGCAACTACTGTGATGGATATTGTTTACGTATATCTGTGGATATATTTTACCACCTGAGAAGGTAGATTTTTGCTAGTTCGAGGCTATTTTTGTGCTACAGTAAACCGGGTGCCTGGTGGAAACAGGAAATCACATGATTTAGATCACCACATATATGAAATCTCGGTAGGGTATAATAACTTTTGCAAGCATCCAAGAACAAAACTGCAATTAGTAATTGTAATTGCAATTGTAGAAATGTAGTTGCAATGGTAATTGATTGCTTTAGTGGAGATCCGTAGTGGTAATGGTAATCCTAATGCTTTGATACCAAGATAATTGCAATGGTAGCTTATTGTGATACCCCTGTAATGGCCACAACACTGATGTCTACACATACTATAATGTTCGGTACAAATCATAAAAGAACTGAACGTTCCATTGCGTCTGTCCTGGGTCTCTGGACAAAACAATTAGTTATTTTTTTATGATTTGTACTGTACACACGCACAACATGTATGCAGTAGTATCAGGACAATAACAAATATACAGTATACTAAGATAATTCTCCACTGTGTAGGTCACAACTCACACCTAATGACCCCCCCCCCCTCCCACACACACCACTAGGAGGTGCACTCGTGTGGCATGGGATTTTCTTTGTATCAATATAAGTATGTACGTATTATACCATCTACACAGACACAATGTACATATGTACATACATACATACGTACATACTACAAACGCTGATACAATTTTCAAAATACAGTGACACTTGCTTAGTAAGTACCTTGAAGGGGATACAAAACTAGTACTTATTATCAGAAGTACTTACTATCAGGTTTGGTTTATGTATATGAGGTATACACAGGGACAGAATGAGGAGTACTTACTATCCAGGAGTATGCATTAACCAGGTGCTTACTAAGCCAGTTCCACTGTACTCAATACTGATGATGTAACCAGTCCTTGGGCCATTAAAAATCCCATTGACAAAATACACATACAAACATGCATAATATAGCACAAGGATAGCACTGACAAGTGTGTGACAAGACACCCCTCGACAGCAATCACCTCCATACTGTGGACACACCACTTCAGACTCCCATAGGCTCTGCTGCACTGTACACATGCAAAGGCCTGTCACTAAACAGTCCCCCCCCCAGTAAAAAACTGGTCTGGGTGGGTATTTATCAAAACCCTAGCCCTAATAAGTTTGCATATGACAAGTGCCCACACCAGACCACTTTTGGGAAGCACCAAATTCTGTGTGACAGGGCTGGTTATAATTGTCATTCATTCACATTTGACTTCAAAATCCCAATTGATACATCAGCAGAGCACTCCAGGTATACATACATACATACATGCACGTGTACATGTATGCACTGTATAATATGTAAGGAGATACTGTACATACACACGTACATACTTGTGTGCACCTGTACCAGTACAGGTTGGAAGCCTATGTATACCTCCCCAGGATAAACAACCGTGCTGTAGTGAACTGAACTGAAGTGCTGATTAGGACAACAGCCAGCTGATATAGCTGAAAATTTATGTAAAAAAAATAAGATCATTGGCATACATCAGCAAGTACATTGGTACAGTGGAACTTGTCTCAAAAGACCACTTACACAGAAGGACCGCTTGTCTATAAAGACCACTTACACAGAAGGACCGCTTGTCTCAAAAGACCACTTACACAGAAGGACCGCTTGTCTCAAAAGACCACTTACACAGAAGGACCGCTTGTCTATAAAGACCACTTACACAGAAGGACCGCTTGTCTCAAAAGACCACTTACACAGAAGGACCGCTTGTCTATAAAGACCACTTACACAGAAGGACCGCTTGTCTATAAAGACCACTTACACAGAAGGACCGCTTGTCTATAAAGACCACTACAGGCTGGTCTGGGAGCTGCTAAGGCAATACTATTGCACCTCTACGTAAGGACCACCTGTCTATAGAGACCACAATTACGTGGTTCCTTGAGTGGTCTTTGCATGCATACAGGTTGTACTGTATTATAGCATAAATACGTGCAGATACGCGTAGGTGCTTGAACTAAAGAGAGTACAGAAACATGAGTACACTGGGAACCCAATGTTGAAAAAGTAAGTGAACAGAGGCACACTGTCTACATGTCTGGGAGATAAGTATGTATGTACGTATGTGAAGTGGTGGTGTTCTGCCACTGGTGATCATTGCCACCCATAACTCAACGAATGGGACACCCGAGTACACATGCATAAATGAGGCTGCACATAAGAAATTCTAGAGATTTCAAAATTAAAATCTTTATATGAGTTTGTAAAACAGACCTGAAGACATCTTTGAACATCAAAGCAAAGACAACACCTATGATGACTACTATACACTTATGAAATAATAGTACCTATCATGAAACATACTGTACTGCCAAAAAAGTGGAACACTGCAGGGTCAAAAGGTGACTTCAAAGCATTTAGCAGGGAATGCTTTGTCCCGCAGGACAATGGTACGTACGTACATGAACTATGATAAGTTAGGTAAGAGTGAGGAGCAAAACACTGTAAACATACGAAATTCCCATTCACACAATACTCATGCATCTCTATGCTAGTTTTGCCATAGATACTATGGTTGTACTTGTTGTACCCCGAACAGGACAGCAGCATATCATGTATCCACATCATAGTCAACAGTCAACATACACAGTAACAGCAGGCATAAACTAGGAGTGAGTGAAGCACGAATGGCTTCAACTAACATATACATTCTAAAAGTTGTCTACAGTGGGTCAAGTACCGACTAACCGCGAAACGCAAAAGCAAACTCGACTTTCCCACTCCCGTGTCGCCTATGAGAAGGAGTTTGAATAGATAATCGCTGTAGAAAGTAAGGGAGAAATTCTTCAAATACTTCGAAACAATTAAAGATACAAAACTGATCTTCACTGTGTCTCAAACTCACTACTCCGGGTTCATTTCGTTTCTTTCGGCGTCTCTCAAAACCTCCCTCTCTCCCCTACTAACGATCAGCACGTGACAATTATTACGTCATTAATTACAGTAGTGTCACGCAGTCACGTGTTCTACAGTTGTTTTGCATGTGACCCTCGTGTTGATCTATTATATATTGTATGTAATGTGGTGTGAACGATTTGAGCGATGAACATCAAACTCATGTAACGTGATCTTTTCATTTTTTGCCTCATTGGGTGTATCCTGCACCCTAGTGTTTATACATGTGTGCACGTTAAATATGGATTGATTGATTGATTGATTGATTATAGACTGTGGCCTGTGAATACCACAGTGGCCCAGGAAGCTGTTTTGCTACGTGGGGAGGGGGACGACCAAAATTTCACAAATGAGCATACTTAATACATAAGATTGTGTAGATAGTATAAGAAATGCTGGATAATTCTGATGATACATTATCCAGGTTCCTGAATCAATGATGATAGTGGTAATACAATAGTAATATTACTACTGAATGGTATATTATTACACTTAATTGCGTATACATTTCATAATACTTAGTATATATATATATATATATATATATATATATATATATATATATATACATAGATATATATATATTGGTTGAAGCAAGGCCTTATTTCTTTGGGGCATCTTGGTGGCTCTGAATAAGAGCAGTGGTGGCATCAGGCCAATTGCCATAGGTTGCACCCTACGTAGGCTGGTGGCCAAGTGTGCTAGCCTCTCTGTACGACAGGAGATGGGGGCCTTCCTTGCCCCCCTCCAGCTCAGTTACGGGACACCTATGGGAGCTGAAGCCGCAGTCCATGCTGCCCGTGCTTACCTGCACAACGTCCAACCAGGCCGGCCAAATGATCCTCAAGGTTGATTTTTGCAATGCCTTTAATTGCATAAGAAGAGACAAGATGTTTCAATCTGTGTTAAGTGAGGTACCTGGTTTATAACACCTGGTGCAGTCTGCGTATGCTAACCCATCATTCCTGTTTTTTGGGCCTCACATAATTGAGTCTGCAGAAGGGGTGCAATAGGGGGACCCTCTTGGTCCCCTATTGTTCAGTCTCTCTATCCATCAGCTTGTGAGGTCCTTGAAGTCAGAGTTTAAGCTCTTCTACTTGGATGACGGTACCATGGGCAGTGACCTCAAAGACGTAGTAGAGGATCTGTATCAGATCGAGCAGGCAGCAGAAGATCTTGTCCTTGTCCTTAATCACCACAAGTGTGAGATTATCTGTGTGGATGAAGACACAAAGCAGTCTATGCTTAGTTTCTCCCCACACCTACAGTGTGTTAACCCATCTGAGGCCTGCCTATTGGGCTCTCCAATTGGCAGCCTTGAGGGTATTGAGGCGGTGCTCAACTCCAAGAAGAGATCCTTGGAACTCCTAGGTGAAAGGCTCAAGCTGCTCCATGCTCATGATGCCCTTTGCCTTTTGAGGAACGCCATGACCCTCCCAAAGATCCTGTACATTCTTCGTACAGCACCGTGTTTTTTATCCTCCGTCTTGCTTGATCTGGACTGTCTTCAGAGATCTCTCCCGGAGGCTATTTGTAATGTGTCCTTGAGTGATGAGAGTTGGTCTTAAGCTTCACTTCCTATTCGGGCAGGTGGGCTTGGTATCAGGAAGTTTGCCATGCTGGCTTCATCTGCATTTTTGGCATCAGCGGCTGGCTCTTCCTTGATTGCACAAAGGATCTTGCCCTCATCCTTGACCAATGCTATCAGCCCTTCCAAAGATGATGCTCTGGTTCATGCCCGTAGCCTGGTATCCATAAAGGGGGGTGCTTTTCACATTACAATAGTACATCATAAGATCATTCAGTATATAATAGTAGCATACATCTGAGTATCTATAGTATACAAAAGTATAGTAACTAACTAAAATAACTAATTTGAAGTATATAGAGGGGACAGTATTTCCCTTGATGGAGGGCTCAGGGTCTACAGAGGCAAAATCTGATGCATTTCTCTTCTCTACTGACCAGGCGTTGCACAGCGATTCATTAGGAATATATACCACTTGAAGCGCTGCGTTTTCTGTCGCTCTTTTCGTGTGCATTATTCTCCATATTAGAGTTGCGCAATAGATAAAGAAAACTGTTGACGACTCGATCCTCGCTGAAGCAGCCGAAAAATGTTACCGAAGTCAGCAAAAGTCTTAACTTAGCTGAGTATTCTAGCTAAAATAGCCTTAAGTAGTTATCAAGGATAACAATTTTAAGGTGAATAATCTGTAACTAACAATGTATTTGTCCCAGTGTTCTCTGCTGGTTCTTTTTTCAGTAACTATCCATTTTCAAGTAGCCTTTTCAACCAAAAAGGGGTGTGTGAACGTACCCAACGCACCCCCCCAGCCTACAGGCCTATGGTTGCGTGGTCCCAGGGTCATGCCTCCGAAGCCCCAACTGGTGTTGATACATCAAGCAGAGGACCTGGGACACTCCGCACATTGAGGCTACAGTTTCATCCCTTTTCTCCTCAGCCGATGACATTTCCAAGGGACGCCTGCTTGCATACCTCTCAGCGACAGGAATCTGGAGCTTGGCTCAGTGCCCCTCCAGTGTCATCTCTTGGTTTGAGGATGGATGATGAAACAGTGAGGATTGCGGTCGGACTCCGGTTGGGTACCCGTCTATGTACACCCCATCAATGCGTTCTATGTGGTGATCATGTCGACTCATCAGGTACCCACAGTCTTCACTGTAGGAGAAGTGCTGGTCGCCACCCTAGGCATACTCACCTCAATGACCTTATCAAAAGGTCCCTTGCCTCTATCGATGTGCCATCCATATTGGAACCACCAGGCATTTGTAGGTCTGATGGCAAAAGGGTAGACGGGGTGTCTGTCACCCCATGGCAATCTGGCCGTGCACTTGCATGGGATGTCACCTGTTGTGACATCTTTGCTCCGACCTACACCACACTTGCTGCTACAGGCGCTGGTTTGGTCGCTAACAGGGCTGAGGACAGGAAAGTGAGGCTGTACCGTGAAGTAGAGGCCACTCATGTGTTCATTCCCGTGGCAATATATAGAGACATCGGCAACATTTGGTGATGAAGGACTTGCCTTCTTTAAAGAGATTGGCCATGCACCGATTGAGATTCAAAACTCAGGATCCCCAATCTTTTTTTCCAATTGTGTCAGCGGATCAGTGTATGTGTTCAGAAATTCAACTGTGTATCTATTTTAGGTTCTAGCCATGTATTTGTTTTTGCTGATCCTTAGGTGTAGTATTTGTGTATTTTTACTGAACGGTAGTGCGGAGTAGGCGTGTCTAGTCATTGATGTGGTTAGTGCTGTATGAAAATTTGATTTATTGCAGAAATATTATATATATATATATATATATATATATATATATATATATATATATATATATATATATATATATATATATAATACCCTCCCAGAAAGAGCCTCGTGGCCTCAGCCGCCTAGATGGGAAACGGCCCGATGGGGTCACCATGCTTCCATGGAATAGTGGTCGTCCCTTGGTTTGGGATGCCACTTGTTCTGATACCTTTGCTCCATCGCACCTCTCCCTTGCATCTCGTAAGTGTGGAGCTGTTGCTGATCAGGCAGAAGTGATCAAGGCCTCTCAGTACCGCCATCTAGACACCACCCACACCTTTGCACCAGTCTCTGTGGAGACAATTGGAGCCTTTGGTCAAGAGACCCTCTACTTCCTCAAGGAAGTGGGTTGCCACCTTCGCACTCTTTCTGGGGAGGCTCAATCCCATCAACACCTAATTCAAAGGCTGTCAATTGCTATTCAACGGGGAAATGCACTGTCGATCCGCGGATCCCTTTGTTCACTTTCTGACATTGATGACATTGATTAATTAATTTCTTGTGTAATACTTACGTTTAGGTTTAGTTTTTTTTTTGTTTGTTTGTTTGTCCTTTTCTTTTTCTTGTGTGTTCATCTGTTTATTTGGTGCCTTTTTTTTTCTTTCCTTATGTATGTGTACATTAATGTGTATATAATAATAATAATAATAATAATAATAATAAAAAAATAAATAAAAATAAAAAATAAAAAATAAAAATAAAAAAAAAATATATATATATATATATATATATATATATATATATAGATAGATAGATAGATAGATAGATAGATAGATAGATAGATAGATAGATAGATTCACTTCACCAAACTACACTATATATATATATATATATATATATATATATATATATATATATATATATATATATATACAATTGTCATATTATACATAATTGCATGAATACCTGAGTACAAACCTACACCAATCAAGATCAAGGCGGGAGAGGGGCCGGGTACCAGCCTTTGGAGCCTCCACCCCCCCCCCCCCCCCCCCCCACCCCCAATCCTGTGCTACTGTACCAAAGTAATACAGGCTATAAGCATAGATAATGATCCATTATACAATATGTATGACTCAAGTATATGGTTTTCTCTCCTCACGTTAATCAGATCTCAGTCCTGCAGTGGTGAATCCTTCAAGTGTCACGCAGCCTGGCCACTCATGCATGGAATGGAACACTGCAGCAACCGCTGTAGGTCAATCCATTGTAGACTCCGTTTGATAATATGCATATGTACATGGACCATCTGTCTATATGCCGTTGATTGTTCCCGTGCACCTGCATGGTTTATTGATTTTCAGTAGTTGATATACATGCCGAACACTATGAACATTTTATTGTGGATTTGTTGCACTAGCTATAGCTGTCATGCAAAATAGCCTTCACAAAATTACTGGTTCTGGAGTCACTGTGGCTTGTATCCCAGCAAATCCATACACCACGCATGAATATAATTAAATTGTCAGTTAATTAAAAAAGACCAACCAATGAACACTATATACACATTTCCAATCTGATTCAACAAAATAATACAATTAAACCATCAAAAAAACCATCCAGACAACAAAATAAAAGTAACTGTAACTATATTAGTACACAAAACAAAATTATATCAGCTACAAAAACAAAAATACAATAAAACTGTCAGTTAATTAAAATTGACTCAACTATTAAAAATACATACACATTTCCCATCAACAAATAAAATCAATAATTAAACCAACAAAATACAATCCAGACAACAAAATATATTAAAGTACAAAACAAAACTATATCAGCTACAAAAACAAAAATAAACCACATTCATAATTCATGCTCTAGCTGTCATCAAGAAGCCACTTAATGAGTTGCAGGTCATCCATCTCATCCACCTCTGCGCTCGTGGGGCAAAATGATTCATCATTGACAAACTCTTTCTGAATCGAGGAATCACCACTGCCATCCACCAATCCTGGAAACACTTCAGCTTGTAGCAAGTCACTGGTATGTATGTCTTCAATTGTAATGGAATTAAGACTGTCGATAGCTGATGCAGCATCAAAATTCCCTGCTGATTCTGCAATTGGTGTGTTCAGCAAAGTGTTCACAAAAATCATATCAATTGCATCCATATTGTCAGCAGAGGCAATGGGGATGGTAGAAGGATGGTAAGGCTGACTTTTAACAAGTTGCTCTGTAGGCATAAAATATAATTAAAACAGTAATAAATAAAATGAAGAATTGTCACTTCATGTAATTAATACTAAATAAATTAAAGTTCCACGCTTACCATAGTATGTCTGTAGACTGTGATAATGTCTCAAGTTTACAACATCCTTTTTGAGAAACTTCATTATCTCGTGCTGCATTGATGGTTTCCTTGTTGCGCTAAGTGTCCAGTGGCAGCCTTGTGTAGATGTTCTTCCACCTAGTACCTTCACCTTGACAAATGCATCATTCTCGGAAAGGCAGTGACGAACTGAATTCTGCATAATATAAAGAGAGAAGTAATTAATTAACTTTGTGTATTAATATCCAAAACCTGGAATATACATAGTATTCAATCTGCATATGTACATCCATGTAGATTTAATTCATACTTACCAGTGTACATGATCGCATACATATGTATACACATGTGCACATTCCCATAAGCATGTGCACACATGTGCAAACACGTGTACACACACACACTTGTAACTTGTAATACCACAGCCTGCAACTAGTGCTGGCTATTGTGGAGGTGAGCCACCAGACATCAGTGAGGGAAAGACCAACTGGATATGGGCCCAGCTGCCCCCACCATCCCTGATGGCCTCCTATTGCATTCACGGGTTGCCCATCTGTGAGGTTGCAAGCCCCATGAGATGGGGAGGGCTGGGCTGCTGCCGGAGAGCGGTGGTGTGTCTAACTAACTCACAAGTGCATCCCGTGCAGCCCAGACCGCAACCCCACCCCCCACCCAGCAACCATGACACCACCCGCTGAAGGGCGATGCCACAGCCACCAAAAAAGGAGGAGAAACAACGGCCCCAGTGGCGCAAGACCACTAACTCACAGCAGTAGTGGTTCCCAGCCCTAAACTCGATAATATCCAGGCTAATAGCACATAGGGCACCAGCCAATGACCAGCACCCTGCTAAGAGTCTGATAAAGAAATGCCCAAGTCATATTTAATATTTCCAGTGGTTGAGGCTGACAGGTATGATTATACCTGTAAGCTACTGCATGAGAGTCACGGCTTTCATCCCTTTAAAAGCACCACCTGCTGGCAACAGGCTTAAGCTCTCATAAGAGACTACTAACCAGCCACTCAAGCCAACTGGACACACACACACACACACACACACATATACATGCACACACAAGCTCCTCATTCGCAACAATTGGGACTATACCTACCTTCCAGTTGGTACGACAGTGATATCTGTAGTATTCAAACTCCTTCCTACACAGGTACAAATAGAGGCAAACACTGACAGAGAACACAGCTTGACATGGTCGGTCTTGTAGGAACACATGCATGTACTATCTACATTCAAAACAACCACAGTACATCACTTACTGTATGAATTGGTATATCTCCTTGACTGTAAGACAACCGTGCTGGCTGGATTCAATGGCCAAAGCCACGAGGAGCGGAAAGGTGCACTCTGGGCGTTTAGCATCAAGGACACTGCCAGCGAGCGCCTCCATGGAACTGCTGACTCCTCCAGCTCCAGCTGCAGAGTCTCTGACATGGAGCTGAGGAAGAATAATCCTCGGTTGTCGGTTTCCCAGTTTTCTCTTTGGCCTTTGAGCAGTCGGTTTCACTCCCCGAAAAGGAACGCTGAAGGGATTTACACACGATACGTTTCCCTGTGTCCTTCTGTCCGCCTCGGTCAAACTTGTGGTCCATCTCGACGTCAACTTAGGATGGACAATTGAGGGTAATAGTGGTTGCTTTAGTTTTGGAATGGGACGTTTTCCGACTTTAGGTACATCTACAGAGCTAAATAAAGGAGAAAAGCACAAGTGTGCATAAACATCACATCTAACAGTACGGCTCTGTTAGGCGTGTACATACTTTAGGTGGGAGTTAAGCACCTTCCTCCATTCCAAAAGATAATTTTGATTCCCTGGTGATCCGATCTGTTGAACTTTCTGAACTCCTTTCTTCGAATTGTCTGCAGCCAATAGTGACTGGACGGTATTTCTGTGAGGTGCCATAGCTGATTTCTTTCAAATAAGAAAATACAGAATCTGAAAAGAATTGCTCTTTCTCGACAAAGTACAGTTTACTAATCAAATAACCGGTTTAATCCAAATGATATCTAACCGGTTTAATCCCCTATAATTTGAAATATAGTATCGATCCAATGAGAATAACGGAGCAGCGCTTGGACCGTAAAAGGAGTGATGACTGGATCACGTGATGCTGCAGATCTCCGTGGTATGGGATGCCTCCTATAAAATAGGAATGCTAAAATGTAAATATAAACTAAGCATATATATACCGGTTTACTATATCTATTCTAGGAAGTGTTGATAGTATTCTTTTGTGTTGACAGTATGTTTTCTCTACTCAAACAATCAGACCTCAATCCTGCTGTGCATGGTGAAACATTCAAGTGTTATACAGACCAGTCATGCATGGAGTGGAACCACTGTAGCCCTATATCCGCTGTGAGACTTTATTTAGCAATGCACATCTGTATATGGACCATCTGACTACTATCACCTCGAGATCTCAACCTTTCTGATGATCCCACAATCTTGCAATTATATATTCACTGTTTTTCAGTAGTTATTATCACAGACATTCTGAACTACGTAATATAGTCTATGATAATACTATACTATATATATAGATATATATATATATATATATTATAATTATAATACAGAACTCCATATAATATAGTAGTATAGTGTTATGCTGTCATACATTAAATGATTTAGGGTTAAAAGTTTACAAATGACTTAAGTTTATAGTATACTGTAGTGCATGGCTTAACCGTGGTATATCCATGCATTTATAATGTGTGAATATGCAATTAAATTGTCAGTTAATTAAAATTGACTCAACAATTAAAATACTTACACATTTCTCATCAACAAATATAAAAATAATGCAATATAATTAAACCAACAAAAATACCATCCAGACAACAAAATAAATTAAAGTACAAAACAAAACTATATCAGCTACAAAAACAAAATTACACTACATTCATAATTCATGCTCTAGCTGTCATCAAGAAGCCACTTAATGAGTTGCAGGTCATCCATCTCATCCACCTCTGTGCTTGTGGGGCAAAACGATTCATCATTGACAAACTCTTTCTGAATCAAGGAATCACCACTGCCATCCACCAATCCTGGAAACACTTCAGCTTGTAGCAAGTCACTGGTATGTATGTCCTCAATTGTAATGGGATTAAGACTGTCGATAGCTGATGCAGCATCAAAATTCCCTGCTGATTCTGCAATTGGTGTGTTCAGCAAAGTGTTCACAAAAATCACATCAATTGCGTCCATATTGTCAGCAGAGGCAATGGGGATGGTAGAAGGACGGCAAGGTTCACTTTTCACAAGTTGCTCTATGGGCATAAAATATAATTAAAAACACAGAAATGAATGAAACAAAGAATTGTCACTCACCATAGTATGTCTGTAGACTGTGATAATGTCTTAAGTTTACAACATCCTTTTTGAGAAACTTCATTATCTCGTGCTGCATTGATGGTTTCCTTGTTGTGCTAAGTGTCCAGCGGCAGCCTTGTGTAGATGTTCTTCCACCTAGTACCTTCACCTTGACAAATGCATCATTCTCAGAAAGGCAGTGGCGAACTGAATTCTGCATAATATGAAGAGAGAAGTAATTAATTAACTTTGTGTATTAATATCCAAAAACCTGGAATATACATAGTTTTCTTATTCAATCTGCATATGTACATCCATGTAGATTTAATTCATACTTACCAGTGTACATGATCGTATACATATTATGTATACACATGTGCACATTCTCATAAGCATATGCACACATGCGCAAGCACACACACACACACACACACACACACACACACACACACACACACACACACACACACACACACACATACTGGCACACACAAGCTCCTCATTCACAACAATTGGGAAGTATAGACTATAATACTATACCTACGTACCTTCCAGTTGGTACGACAGTGATACTTGTAGTATTCAAACTCCTTCCTACACAGGTACAAATAGAGGCAAACACTGACAGAGAACACAGCTTGACATGGTCGGTCTTGTAGGAACACATGCATGTATACTATCCACATTCAAACAACCGCAGTACATCACTTACTGTATGAATTGGTATATCTCCTTGACTGTAAGACAACCGTGCTGGCTGGATTCAATGGCCAAAGCCACGAGGAGCGGAAAGGTGCACTCTGGGCGTTTAGCATCAAGGGCACTTCCAACGGGCGCCTCCAGGGAATTGCTGACTCCTCCAGCTCCAGCTGCAGAGTCTCTGACATGGAGCTGAGGAAGAATAATCCTCGGTTGTCGGTTTCCTAGTTTTCTCTTTGGCCTTTGAGCAGTCGGTTTCACTCCCCGAGAAGGAACGCTGAAGGGATTTACACACGATGAGTTTTCCTGTCTCCTTCTGTCCGCCTCGGTCAAACTTGTGGTCCATCTCGACGTCAACTTAGGATGGACAATTGAGGGTAATAGTGGTTGCTTTAGTTTTGGAATGGGACGTTTTCCGACTTTAGGTACATCTACAGAGCTAAATAAAGGAGAAAAGTACAAGTGTGCATAAACATCACATCTAACAGTACGGCTCTGTTAGGCGTGTACATACCTTGGGTGGGAGTTAAGGACCTTCCTCCATTCCAAAAGATAATTTTGATTCCCTGGTGATCCGCTCTGTTGAACTTTCTGAACTCCTTTCTTCAAATTGTCTGCAGCCAATAGCGACTGGACGGTATTTCTGTGAGGTGCCATAGCTGATTTCTTTCAAATAAGAAAATACAGAATCTGAAAAGAATTGCTCTTTCTCGACAAAGTATACAGTTTACTAATCAAATAACCGGTTTAATCCAAATAATATTTAACCGGTTTAATCCCCTATAATTTGAAATATAATAGCGATCCAATGAAAACAGCGGAGCAGCGCTTGGACCGTAAAAGGAGTGATGGCTGGATCACGTGATGCTACAGTGAACGGGGAGAAATGCCTGTCAAACGCTACTGCCTACGCTGGACACTTCTCAAAGACCTTCTTGTAACAATACTTGGAGTTGTCATTGGTTTTTCCATAACAGCATACAATTATAACACAACGTATTGTAACAGTTTGTCCAGAATCTTCAAACGCGAAGGCATATCGAATGCAGTCTACGATAAATCAGAAGTCGATGACATCTTTGAACCCACTGCTCTTGTTAGGACGAACGGAGAGGACGTTGAAACGACCACCCTGCCCCCTCTATCATCTTTGACGCGTCCAAAGACCCTTGAAGAGGAACTAAAGACGAAAAAACCTCTCTTGATTGGAGTGGTGACTGCTCAAGCGCTTCTAAGCACACGAGCCACAGCTGTTTATAAGACTTGGGGAGCCCTAGCGCCCAAGATTCTGTTTTTCTCGTCACCTGGAGACAATCACGGTCTTCCTGTTGTCAGTTTACCAGGAGTAGACGACACATATCCCCCACAAAAGAAGGTACCACAGTTCAGGCTATACATACGTACAGTATAGGGGTAAAATGGAACACTCGTTTTTACTTTTGTTACAGCCATGAGTACTAAAAATTACAGCTATGCAGGGGGGGGGGGGGGGGGGGCAGCCACGTACCCAGCTTCTCACACATAAGGGGGCAAGATCCATCTTTTGGTATTATAGCCATACACACATTTAAGCTTGTCATTAGTAATATTGGTCATCACTGAACAACTAACAAAGCTACAAATTCTTTCAATCGAGTCAAAGGTATGCACAGAAGTATGTATCCATACTAACTACAAACAGATAATTTATGCTAGTGAATGTTGAAACAATTAAAGTAAGTGTCAGTATTTTGGGACAGAGCCTTTACTTCTGCTATGGCTAACGTGTCCAGCCATGCTTGCTATATTCTGCTAATTAAACTCCCACTTCATGGAGATAACGATGTCAAGAAATAGTGTGTGTAGCTTGTTGTTGACACTGCTTTTGACCCACTGTCCCGACTCCCCACTGTTAATTCCAAATCATGCACCGTACTTTACCCTAAAAGTTCAGCCTTGTGAAGACCAATTTACTCCGCACACAACGTGTCCATATGTTACATATGAGGGAGTGTCACTGTATAGAACCAGAAAGTCACTGTTCTCTCAACAGCACTGTGGAGACACGTGCTTTCTAGATGTGCATGCTGTGCTGGGCTTCACCTGGGGCAACGCATGCACTGTGACTGTACTGTTGATTGAACTGTGGGCACAAAACGTATACGCTTTAATTTTCACATTTTTATAGTCGTGGTATTTACCGTTTGGAGCCCTCCGAGAAAGTTCACACCCATTAAATTTTAGATCAGGCTCTTGTACAATGGCAAAACATGGCCGTCCATGAATATACAAATGTAAATTTGCTAAAAGCCAAGATCAGCATTAGTTTCAACCCGCAAAAGTTATAAGTGTATACAGTAATTATCCCTACACGTAGGTGAGGTATGTCCCATTTTGAACATATTATAGTGCATTTCACTTAAACTACCCTAGTGCTGTGTTTCGGTCATTTCAGATCGAATTTGTCAAACATGTTCAATCGTGGAGTTTAAGGGGTGCTGATTTCAGTTCTGACATTCGCTTCCCGATATTCTGTATGATTGTGAAGTTACCACAATCCAATCCAATACTTGAAAGATTGCCGTTGTAGACCTTTCTTCAGGCCTACATGAAAACACAAAGATTGCAAATTCCGGTCATAGTAATCGGGGGGGGGGGGGGGGGGTATACAAAATTAGGCTCAAAATATAGAATAAAATTAATATAAACTCAATAAATCGAAAAATGAATTTCTTTGCTCCATTCCATGGCTTCAATATGGTTATCCACAAGAAAAACCGAAAAAAACATCAGTTCAGCCACAATAAAACGCTGACCATAAAACGAATGGAACAAGACTTGGTACGAAGATTCATTTTTCAATTGTGACGGTTTGGTCCTTTAGAAACAATCTGTGAAAATTTCAAATCAAAAACTGAAACTCTTACAGCCAGAATTTCAATTGAAATTTCCTTGTGAGGTCATCTTCTTATTTGTTGAATAGCAGAATGATGCTGTCAAATGAAAATAAAGATTATAGGCCCAGCCGGATCTAGATCTTGTATGAAGATACATAGATGTTCATATATTGGTCCTAGGGTAATTTAGAAGTGTATATCTCGTTCCAGCAGAAAACAAGGCCATTTATTGCAGTGATTTGATAATATTCACCATTTTTTGTGTCCAAATTGGACATAACATATCTCGTGTGGGGCCGGTGTTTGATTTACGATGCACTGGGCACACTGGGTACACATTTCTACTGGCTGGACAGTAAGGGTTCTGGATAATGAAAGGGCTGATCAAAAATTCATGACTGTTACATGTACATGTATATCATTAATTCAAAACAATAGAACTTTATTTAGGGGATGGGAAGTATTCTCCGCCCCCTCCTTGGTAGTCCCCTCCACCATAGATACTAAAACAAAACACACCCCTGTAAGTTTGAGGACAGCAGTAAAGATTTGTTCGAAAACAAAAATAGTCTCATAAAGTTTAAATTTTGTCAAGGATATATTTTTTCCTTAGGGGTCAATAGACTGGTACCCTATACCATGCATGCATGCAAGAGGCACCTCAGTTGATCTGCAATAACTACATACGTACATACTTTCTACCTTAGGCCTCCTCCTTCCCTTTGCATCACTATCCCTGGGTATTGCCCCCTGGCCTCCAAACATTGTTCTAAATGACAACTAACCTCGTACAAGGTCTTTTTCACTATGTAGACACACCAGAAGTAAGTGTTAAACTCTTGCTATCTGCAGGTGTACTACATGCTCAAGTATGTTTACGACAATTTTCTTGATGAATTCAACTGGTTCCTGAGGGCTGATGATGATGTATATGTCCGCACACCAGAGCTGATAGAACTGATCAACAAACTGGACCCCAATGAACCTCTGTATATCGGTCAGCCAGGACTGGGTAAACCTGAGGATAGACAGAGACTCAAACTGTTGCCACACGAGTGCTACTGCATGGGAGGTCCAGGAGTGTTGTTCAGTAATGGTCTCCTGAAACAGCTGGGTCCTCATTTGGAAGACTGTTTGCAGAATGTGGTGGTCTCCTACAATGAGGATGTGGAGGTCGGCAGATGCATCAGTCGTCGGTTGGGAGTCCAGTGCTCTTGGTCATACCAGGTGAGAAACGGCTGCAGGAGTGCAAGCTTATGTTCTGCCAATGTATAAAATATGCACACTGTACGTTTGACATTGACGAGAGGAAATTATATGTACTGTGAAACCTAGCTCGTCAGGACATTGTCAAACTTTAGAGGACCCATGAAATTTGTTCTGGCCATGGGATAGGGTTCAGTCATTATGCAGGCATAATAGTATGGCTGCACAGTTTTGTTTGGAGCATGACCAATCCAAGAGCCACCTACCCCCTCCCCATGAACTGTGTATCTAAACCTGCTATATACTGCTTCTCTATACTTACCTGTTGATACGGTGAAACCTCTCTAATCCAAGCCTATGGCTGTGAATCGGCCACACTATCTGAACCAGGCCTGTTTGGTCCCAAAAGTCACCCATATATTGGAATGAATCAGTCTTTTTTGTTCACCCTAGCTCTCTAATCTGGCCAAATTTCTTGGTCCCAAAGGTGGCCACATGAGAGAGGTTTCACTGTATATGAAATTATAGCAGTACCAAAGGTGGTGCTAGCTGGCCAGGATGTATGCGGATTTGTACATGAATAAGTTTTGCATGCTCTTATTCTAGCACTCTTCCTAAGCATGTGACTGCGTTAGTGCTATATACACACCAGCATTGCTGCCATATTATATTTCTATAGATGGCCAAGTTATTCTTTATGGACTATTCTAAAGGGGATATTTTCAACAGCTCTCAAGTGTACAGTAACACAGTTCTTCCCAGTGTTTTGACGGTTCATTCCTTCAAGCAACCACAGCAAATGTACCTCATACATCAGTTCTTCCTTGAGCAAAAGGTGAAAGAAACTCTCAGTGAGATTGAAGAGGAGAAACAAGAACTGGCAAAGTGGCAAGCAATCACACAGCGAGACAGAGCGTATGGCTAGAAAGCAAGATTACACCCTGAGAGTAAAGGACACAACACCTACCATGTTTTGGATGCATTTAGTAGTGATTTTGATTGAAATTACACTGATTGTATGATGAAGATGAGCAAAAAACAGTCATTTGTCTGTAGGTTCCTTAAGAAGCACATGTAATTTTGTTAGCTATAGAACATTGAGATGTGCCTATGTATAGCATTGTATGCATGACATTGTGCAAATGTATGCATGTACGTACGCAATCTGTGTTATTTATACTTTGTGATCCATGCAATTAGATTTGAGATGAATTCCATTGTTTTGTGTGAATATATTCATAGCTGTGCGTCCATGAATTAAAGTACAATAAATTGTCATTAACCCACCACAATTTGTTGGTAAAGGGTAGGCAGATTGTAATGAGTTTGGTGGATTATGTACCCAGATCATGCACATTCTTCAAAATCAATTCATGCACGCACAGATTTGCATGATTGCAGGTAAAGTGATGGC
>CAUJGJ010000309.1:340000-362500 GCA_963170055.1 Halisarca cf. caerulea | reverse complement strand
GCAACCAGGATTGCTTTATAAGGCAAAATATCAACATTGTCAGTATCATCCTTGTATGCCAGTATTGTTGGTATTCCAATGACAAGCATAGCTAGCTATTTATGAGTCCAATGTCAAGAATACGTACATGCAGAAGACTTGATGTATAGCCCCAACAGAAGTAAATCTGCTGTATTTTTAGTATCAAACTGGCTCCCCTGCAATGGGCGCAAAGACAACTAGTTTTTACAGTAAACTGGTATAGGAAAGAGCTTCTTTAATTCCTTCTAAATCAAGCTAGAATTGGCTTCTGATCATGCAACGTACAATAATTTGAACCCAATATTTGCACTAAATAAAATGAAGTTTATCTGCATGGGCCATCATTGCTATTTGAAATCCTTTTTCTTCATGGGAGTTATAACCTCTGAGTCATGCTGCCAGTATCGTTGCTATGCCCCTGTGTGTGTGTGTGTGTGTGTGTGTGTGTGTGTGTGTGTGTGTGTGTGTGTGTGTGTCTGTCTGTGTGTGTGTGTGTGTGTGTGTGTGTGTGTGTGTATGTGTGTGTGTGTGTGTGTGTGTGTGTGTGTCTGTGTGTGTGTGTGTGTGTGTGTGTGTGTGTGTGTGTGTGTGTGTGTGTGTGTGTGTGTACATGTGCATATACAATCTGTAGAACAAGAGATGTGTCAAGGTTTTCCAGAGTACATGATGTAGCACATGCACTATAATTTACAGATTGCACAGATTCTAAATACATAGCGCAGCTAATGGGAAAATCCCATCCCCTCAACATACATCCATGATGTATACAGGAGATATGGTAAGTGCAGTTACTTACACAAATTATGTGTCTTACATAATGTACATATGTATATATGTATTAATTCGGTGCACTTTCAAATATGTGCGAGTAGTGAACACAATTGCATGTAAGTAATTGATTTAGATAATCCACCAAACTCATTTATCTACCCAATTTTTTCAAACTGAATTGTGGCAGATTAATGAAGATTCACTGAGTTAAAATGTAGGAGCTCAGGAAAACCTTGAAGTGTACACATGCTTTAGAAATACAGTGCATTATACACATAGGTACAGTACAGACATTTTCGGGTTTCTTGTCCAGACAACAATTGGCTTTTATGGTATACACGTGACGTTCATACAGCGCACACATGACGTTCATGCAGCACACACATGACGTTCATGCAGCACACACATGACGTTCATGCAGCACACACATGACGTTCATGCAGCACACACATGACGTTCATGCAGCACACACGTGACGTTCATGCAGCACACACGTGACGTTTATATGTACAAAAAATGCTGAAAGCTGATTGCTACCCAGACAAGAAACCCGAAACGTCTGTATACTATACATATGAATACAACAAGTGTACACATGACGTGTACATAAACTCTCATTAATTTTGTGGCTTGTTTACTGCTACAGTACATGGTCCATGTGGCTTGTGTAAGGTGAGAGATGGGTAGATGAATCTATAGCTTTTAGTAGGAAACTTCCCATCACGCAGCAATTTGTTGATTTACTGCATGCATGGGGTCCCACATGTTAATATAAGGCATATAATACATAGGCTGTGGCAGTGATAAGCTGCAGATAATTGCTACGTGACTTATGACCACACACAGGAATCCCTTTCAAGTACACACAATGTCATATCAGCAGAAACCCTCAGCAAAGGAACACTGCAGTCTACAGTGAGAAATTTGATCTCGTATACACAAGGCATACCCCACAAATTCATAAGGCATACTCCACATACACAAGGCATACTTCACATACACAAGGCATACTCCACACATTGATAAGGCATACTCCACGTACACAAGGCATATATGCATAATATTGCCTGACACGGCATACCACACATACACAAGCACACATCACACACACTAGCTCAGTACACATATGCATGTATATGTATGTATATACAAGCATGCACCAGTTCACACAACACAAACACATGCCCCACATAGGTACATATACAAGGTACAGCCAGCATATATACAAGATACCCTAAATACACAAACGCTCATCACAAAGAGATACAAGACAGGCGATAGAATTGAGCACTGGTACTTATTGCTAGCCCAAGTTCATTATGGTACTAAAAATACTCTGAAATTAATCCAGCTGTATACATGTGCAAGTGAGGAACGCTGGTGGGTAGAAATGTAAGAACACACTAATAGGATGGAATCTGGAAACAAAAATAACCATGATAAGCTATGTCACAAGTTGTATTTACACATACAGCTGTCGTACTCGTGTTTCACAGCAGACTACTGCTGTGGTACAAGTTCATACAGGTTGTTGTTACTGTTGCTGTTGCTGTTGCTGTTGCCCTTTGCTGTTGTAACAGTTGTTTCTCTGTTCGTAGTTGGGCTGCCCTCTTTAACCTTTTGCCTACACAATGTATCAGAGTAAGCACGAAGTAGAAGCATGTGAAAGATGCACCCAATGATGCTTGAATGAAGTACACCCAATGATGTTTGAATGAAGTGTACCCAATGATACTTGAGCGAAGTGCACCCAGTGATGTTTGAATGAAGTGCACCTAATGATGTTTGAATGAAGTACACCCAATGATGTTTGAATGTAGTGCACCCAGTGATGTTTGAACAAAGTATGCACCCATAAAGCGTTGGTTGGCTCTTCACATGGTACAGTCATAAGTTAGGAAAGTAATACACATGCACACATGCACCCTCAAAAGTTCTAAATAGTCCCGTGTAGGCAAGTGATTGCAAGCTAGCACACAAGTTGCATGATTACTCAGGAATGATGACTATAGACTGTATTCATATAATGGTGACTCATTGCCATACAAGCAAACCACATACATGACTGTTCTATGGGTGAAGCCTTCACGAAAACACCGTTTCTTAGATCAACTACACTTCAAGGTTAGATAGTTAGGTTGGGGTTAGAACTATGACTTCATTAGGAAACAATGTATGTACAGTATATGGTGTATAACGGCTAGGTCTAATACAGTATACAGTTGAATATTTGCTTTGTAAGTACCTTGTTTAGTACATACACCTAGATATAGTAGTAAGTACTCCTCATTCTGTCCCTTCACACATACATGTACACATAAATCTGTCCTGATAATAAATGTGCCTTTGATAAGCAGCTAGTACTGATTTTATCTTTCCTTCAAGGTGCATACTTACTAAGCAAGTCGTTCTGCCATACTGTGCTATCCAAGATTCACTTGGCTAGTTTTCTCATGATGTTTTTGTTCAGCAATTTTCTTTGCTTCATTGAGTTCCATTCTGAAAAATATGAAGACATGCAAACTTAAAGGAGCAGTGAATGAGTAGGGATAGAGAACAGCTACCATGTCTGGCACTTGTGAGTTCCCTTCCAGTTTTCCTTTGAACCTTAATTGTCCAGATCTATGGCAACCTGCAATTAGTAGACTTTATTAGTGACTCAAATTAGCATGCAGGTAGTATATAATATTATCTCTTCAAATCATATATTTCAAAAAGTACATAATTTAAACCATACTGCTTTTAAGAATAAAACTATATGCACTACTAAATGCAAGTTAATCCAAGTTAGTTATAGCTAACCTGCTATGAAAAATCAATAACATGTCTTGCTGTATACCTCTTAAGCATCCCATTTGGTCATGTTATTCGATTCACTATCTATGTTTAATATATTGTCCATACATTCATACAGTTAATATACGTAAAGATGGTCCCCACTATTGGGACAGCAAGAAATGTATGTTCTGGACAAGGAATACTCTGGATAATGGACTATGTATATTGTAATTTGCCTGGTCCAGAGAGTATGCAATTAACCACGTGCACGGTAGTTTGTTTGATGAACCAGAACGTGCTGGAAGTGATGAAAATGCAAGATCACCGTGGTTGTGGATGTTAAAGTTGTCGGATGAATGCTGGATGCATTTGATCAAAAATAGGATATCCTGGAGTTCCAACCAGTAACAAGTAGGTAGTAGATTAAGTTTGACAAGTCTGTCCATGTAGCTACTTGATGTATAGTCATGTAGAATGAATCTGGTAGCAAGTCTTTGAACCTTTTCAATGATCATGGTGATGTCTGAAAGAAGATGAGGTCTGCAGAGCTGTGAACAGTATGTGAGTTTAATTACTTCTGACCAGTGTGACATACAGGCACTTACATGTCTCAATATAAGCTTGTTGGTGGACTTGACTGCATGAAGGCTTCTCCTTATACAGTTTAAAGATATCTAAGAGTGGCATATAGATTTGAATCAGATGTGGTTGCTCCAAAATAGGCTGTAGGATACTAGCACACCTAGGTCCTGATGGTGAGTCGTTACTGGTATGTTGTTGCCATCAAGATGGTAGCAAGGACTGGTTGTGGTTGGTGGTAAGCTGAAACACATATTACACATTTGGTTGGGTTTAGTGCCAGTTCCCATGTACTGCACCACTGGTTAATTGAATCAATGTCTGATTCATAGAAAGGCAGTCATTAATTCTTGATACTGCATGAATCAATTTGGAGTTGTCTTAAAGATATAAGGTGTGGAGTATTGGAGACAGTTAGGAAGCTTTAGGCCATTAATGTAAATCAGGAAGATAAGAGCTCTATAGGGCCTAGAATACTGCCCTGTGAACACCAGAGATGAAATGTATTGTCGAGGAGAGCACACTATCAATCTCAAGATATAGTGCTGTCGGTTACTGAGATAGTAAATCCAGAAAAATGGCATCAGTGTTGTTTCCTACTTCAATTAAAGATGTTATCATATGACTCAGAGGACAGTAGTTTGTTATACATGATCCATTTTTGAGGGAACCAAATTGATAGTGAGAAATTTTGGGGTACACAAAGGTGATAATCTTCTTATAGACAATAGATTCAAGGACTTTAGAGAGGACGCATAGCAGGGAGATAGGGCAATACTAAACACAAGTCTTGTCACCACTTTTGTGGATAGGTATATGCAACTTTGTGCATTTTCCTCTCAGACTTGCGGAATGGATGCTGTTGATAGGCATTGTTAAAGTAGTGATGTGATGGGTGTTAGTAGCGGGTATGAGCAGAAGCACAGTATAGTTGGGGGCAAAAGCTGTCACAGCCTGGTGCCCTAGTAGCAATTTAGATTTGAGAGGACCTTGTGCATGGACATCTTCAGTAATAATGGAAATATTACTGGTGGGTGTTGAGAGCTTGTGGCAAAGTGGTATGATTGACTTTTCGTAAATATGGAATTAAAGTATACTGAAGGCATTGGCTTTGTTGGGTGGTGATGAGACTCTGAGGTTTTTACGCTCATATTGAAGAATTTTGGGGAGATGTGACTCATTTGAGCGTTCATTGAGGTAATTAAATAGCTTCCTAGGGTTGATTTGGGTATGTCTTAATCTTTATGCCCATCTTCACCCCTGTACAACAAGCAGCTGCCCTACCATGTTCCGTGTTTACGATTTGACAACCCTCCCATATACATCCTTTTCCATTTTGAACATTGTAGATGGAATGATGCATAGGCATAGGTTACATGCACTATTCATTAAGTGGAACATTTCTGAGGTCCCGTGGAGGTTCCGCTTAACGAGATTCCACTATATTATCTATACATTGCACTTTCTGCTCTGTGCGGATCCCGGGTTGAGGTAGAACAATAAGCATTATTATTAATAAACACATTCAGAACAATTGTTAGAGCAATAAACAATTAATCCTTCCTAACATCACATGTAATGGTCGAACTCACTAACCCATACTGAAACACCAGGTAATCTGGGCCTAAAAATTTATATTTATTGCTTGACAATGTAAATGCATTATAGTTACTGGTCTTTGTGTTAATGAGCGACTTCAGAACCTTGCATGCCTACACCATTATAGTGGTGCCCCTCTGCATGGCCATGGATGCAGGAAATTGACAACAGTTACTGCTGTTTTCGTTGCACTACCTAGGCTTGACGAAGTAAAATCTAATCAAATTTTAGAAGTATGAGTTAATCTGGAATTGGTTTGAATCCCTGATAGGCTGACATGCAGGCCCTAGCTGCATTGACCTCATCAAATTATTTTACGTTTGCATTACCTGATCATGCACACGCTCATTCCTGACAACATGGTTAGAGATTTTGTAGAGCTTCAGCTGCACTTTGGTGAAACCCTTGCCAAATATTTAAGAAGTGTAAAGTACTTTGCACAAAGCATATGTACATCTAACAATTACTTTAGTCTGTATGTAGGTTTCAATCACATCATCACTTCAAATAATGATGTCACAGTGACACATAAAGAACAAAATATCATGGTACTCATTCAATATTTTGATATATTGGTCTGGTATGCATGCCTGAGTATAAAAGAATGGAGTTCGACGTATTAGTGGACTCAAATAGACTTAGTCTAGACCACCGCTCAGGCTAGGAGATAATGGCGCGTGTGAAAAAGCTTAGCCTAACGTTTGGCTGCAGAAAGAATGATAGCGCAGTGGACAGATCTTCCATAGACGTTACCATTCTTCCAGAATCCGAAAAAGACAACACCGGGAGAACTGACAAGCTGGAGGGAGTGTATCGACGTCTATGCCAAGATCAGAGTGGTCCTTTTCTCTTGTTGAATCTTGGAAAGTTACTGGAATCGTATCGTAGCTGGGAAGACAATCTTAAAATTGTCAGGCCATTCTACGGTGAGTTCGAGTCCCTAGGTACGTCTAACCTGTCTAACGTTGTTATACATATTGCCGATGCTCAAATGATCAGTTGCCGTATGAATTAAAATTTTCCAAGAAAGGTTATGGAGTAAATTAAAATAAAATCAACTGTTACTATTCCATGTTATCAAGTTCTGAATCGATCATTCGCCGTGCCAGGTTATCGACCCGCTATAATCGTTACATTTATTACTCACATACAAAATAAAGCACGTGTATGTCATAATTACTTAGTACGAACATTCATAATATAATGTGTGTGCATGTGTGTGTGTGTGTGTGTGTGTGTGTGTGTGTGTGTGTGTGTGTGTGTGTGTGTGTGTGTGTGTGTGTGTGTGTGTGTGTGTGTGTGTGTGTGTGTGTGTGTGTGTGTGCATCTGTGCGTGCGTGCGTGCGTGTGTGTGTGTGTGTGTGTACGTGTGTGTGTGTGTGTGTGCTTAAGTATAATCAATCATTTGATATATAATATTATGTGGATTTTGCAATTTTTAACCATGCACATCTCCAGCTGTAAAAGCCAATTGTGACTTACCTACACTGAAGATTTTAGCAAGTCTTGGTTGCGGATTTGACTGTGCAAGTAAAGGAGAAATAGAAACTGTTTTGTCTCTGGGCGTACCTCCATCAGATATTATCTATGCCAATCCATGTAAAGATCCTGACCATATTCGGTAAGCTTTTTATAGTGCATGTTGATGTGTAATATTCAATTTAGTACACTATAAATAGTCTATAAAATTGCATTCTGACAGTGCCTTCAAGGTATACATTATTACTGTAACAATACAATGTTATGCACACTAACTGTAACTGTATAATAAAGAGTACATTAATTTGATTGCTTTAAAAAACTTCTCATATAATATAATGAATGAACAAGTTCACCTGGATATTATCTTCCACTAATAAGTCCCTCATTTATCTAACCGCTAAATACATCCATAAAGCTATACATGAAATCCTGAACTAAACTCAATATTAAATTATCAATCCTGATTAACCAATCTGATAGGGTACTACTATATGTATTTGGCTGCACAAAGTATTATCCACAGATGACCATGTTTAGCCATTGCACAGGAACCCGATCTAAATTTTAGCAGGTGTAAAGTTTTGTGGTGGCTTCCAATCTACAAGAAACACAAATATAAAACCACACAAAATTAAAACACGTAACGTGTTGTTACATGTAACATGCGTTGCATGTGTGTGTGTGTGTGTGTGTGTGTGTGTGTGTGTGTGTGTGTGTGTGTGTGTGTGTGTGCATGTGTGTGTGTGAGTGTGTGTGTGTGCCGGTGTGCATGTGTGTGCCGGTGTGTGTGTGTGTGTGTGTGTGTGTGTGTGTGTGTGTGTGTGTGTGTGTGTGTGTGTGTGCATGTGTGTGTGTGTGAGTGTGTGCGTGTGTGCATGTGTGCATGTGTGTGTGTGTGTGTGTGTGTGTGTGTGTGTGTGTGTGTGTGTGTGTGTGTGTGTGTGTGTGTGCACGTGTGTATGTGTGTGTGTGTGTGTGTGTGTGTGTGTGTGTGTGTGTGTGTGTGTGTGTGTGTGTGTGTGTGTGTGTGTGTGTGT
This sequence comes from Halisarca cf. caerulea, assembly GCA_963170055.1. NCBI lineage: Eukaryota > Metazoa > Porifera > Demospongiae > Chondrillida > Halisarcidae > Halisarca > Halisarca cf. caerulea. The sequence continues at coordinate 354,233 of CAUJGJ010000309.1, read as the reverse complement.
GTGTGTGTTATGATTCTATAATTTGTCATGGCTCATTTTAAACCAAATGCACAGCATATAAATTCATTTCAAACTTCTCATCTTCAATATGCATATGTAGCAATCAACTAACACTATTGCCGTTGGCTACGCGAAAATCTCCAAACACACTGTCACTGCCATCATTACTCTGCTCGACAACGACCTGGCCACTCTCACATGGTACAACCACATAGAACAAAAGAGTTAGGCATTGCGCCTGTTTACAGTTAATGAGGTGTAATACATCATCATAGGGCACGTAACAACATCAAGCACTGCGTAACCTATATAATAACACACTACTGTTAAGCAACACAATAAGCAATACTGTACTCGGCCTAATACATGTTTCTACATACACTACACAAAAGTCTAGAAACGTTCCACATATGTATGCGTATAGGTATGTTAACAAATTAAATGATTGAACTGCATGAGACAGCAATCCTCAAACATTGTGACTTGAATCACTTACTGTGGTGTCTTCAAAAGTTTAACTTAATGATTCAACATTATAAAAAGCCTCAAAAATACTGTCCTAGATATAGTACTTTAAATAATGATATGAATGCATAATGTCATGTACTGCTTTCATTCCACAGGTATGCCAACTCGGTGGGAGTTAACTTTTCAGTCTTTGATGGTGAATGTGAACTAAGGAAAATGGCAGACTTAATGGAGTCCTGCAAACTCCTTGTCAGATTGAAGATTCCTAACCCTTTATCTGATATGCAGGTAATTAATGCACATGCAGGATCCCATGTGTATAGTTCGCACGCACATACAATTATATTTTCAATCATTGCACTTGCCAAGGTTTTATCTAGGATTAATTTTTTTTTTGGGGGGGGGGGGAGCTTCAGTATTACATTGCATGTACGTCTTCTGCACAAGACATGACTGTAGTTTGATGTGTGTATTGTATGTATACATACATCAGGGTGTCTTTCACAATGATGAAGGGGGGGGGGGGTAATTTTCAAATTAAGTATAGAAGGGGGAAGATATGTACATACTGTATGACATTGTGGTATACAGTATGCATGCCATACAGTGACTTAAGGATCGAGGTGCAGGTATGTGGTATCGCAGGGTTAGAGTGTCTATAATATAACACTAGGGGGGCTGGGGTATGGTCCCCCAGGAAAAAATTGAGTTTTTAGGTGGCATCTGAGGCCATTTTATACTATTCAAGGTTGATTTTAATACTCAAGCAGGGCCTTCTCTACAGTAATTTGCACCACAGTTGGAATTTTTGGGATGGAAGCCCCCCCCCTCACTGGATAGCACCCTGCTTGCAATCTGGCAGTGGCCTTGGGAAATGATGATTCTTGTCATTAATTGCTTAATTCTGCACACACGGTCACACTGAATGCAGCAGTAGCATTCAGAATTTGTATCCTTGGACTTTGGAAGTCGATCTAAAGTATATATTAACCAAACTTGGAAATTCTAACACATGCACTGCAGAGAAGAGTAACATGCAGGAAAGCTGCATGAGATCTTAATGAATCTAGTTAGAGATATGCAGCTGCTATATATATTCCCACATTGAATCAATCATCGACAGCAGCATATAACAGGTCGACACTACCCTCTTGCAGTATATAACATGGGCATGAAAACATAATTCAACTCTATGAGAAGATAAATTTGATATATTATCATACCTCATTCTTTTGTATTATATACTGTTCTCAGTATACTGCAATGTACTCATAATGTATGGTATATATATTATATAACCTTTCAAGTCTATGGGCATAATGGCAAATGAATAAATTTGACAAAATTAATGTTAGTTGACAGCTGGAATTTACCCTTTGATGTAAAATATTAAAATCAGCTTTATCGTGAATCTCTTTCTGTAGATGGGAATGAAGTTTGGAGTTACCGTTGAACAAGCATGCCACCTTATTGATGTAGCACAAGAACTTGGACTGTCTGTTTGTGGCGTATGGTGAGACAACATGCAAACATTGAACAAGATAGAATTATATGATCGATGTACTGTGACAATGTCCAATCACATGTACGTACATATTTTAGTTTTGTATGTTTACATCCAAAATGAAATTTCATACAAAGTGTATAAGACTTACTTGGAATTCTTTCTTCTTAAATAGCTTCCATATTGGAAACTGCGTAGACTATGCAGTCTATGAAAGAGCTATTCATATGAGCCGACAAGTGTTTGACTATGCAAGAGATACTCATGGAATCAACATGACAGTCTTAAATCTGGGAGGAGGGTTTCCAGGAGGGGAAGATCACTTGGAAAGGTTCCAGGGCATTTCACAAGTAATCAAGGACAGTATTGCAAGCACTTTTGATGATACTGTTGGTCTACAAGTGATGGCTGAACCAGGAAGGTTCTTTGCTACATCACTTTGTGAGTCATTTATGAAGGTGATCTCTAGAAGGACATTGCAGGAAAATGGCCACAAGGTACACAATTTCTAAACAGCAATAATTATTATTAATTTGTGCACAATGACATACAGTTATAATTATATAATGTCCTAGTAGACAGGTGATCTCAGTTGGCAAATCACGTTATGCGTCATTTTGTGAAAAGTGAATCACTTTTTAAAATTCAGTGATTCGAAGTATTTTGTATTCTGACATTTCACCACATGCATATAATGGTGCCTTTTCAGCGTACATGTATCTGTGCACTACACCTACCGGTATGTAGTGCGAGCACCACGAGTTGGACATATCAATTAGATATATTAAATGCAAGGATGGGTTGTGTACAGTGTGTCATCATAGTGGGATTTATTTACATATTTGTGTGTGTACTACTGACTTAATATTAGTGACAGTGTACTGTTACTATATTACTGTCCTTCATAACCAGGACTAATAGAAGTTTTGTTGAACCGCTACACATGCGTGGCTGAAGTGATTTTTAGTTCCTTTAATTTTTAACGGCCAAGCGGCGACTAAGTTTTCGAACTTGGAAATGGTCCACTGCAGGGGGTTATCTGGTTATGGCAATTTCCAAATTCTGTGTGTGCTTGTGTGTGTGTATGTGTGTGTGTGTGTGTGTGTGTGTGTGTGTGTGTGTGTGTGTGTGTGTGTGTGTGTGTGTGTGTGTGTGTGTGTGCGTGCGTGTGTGTGTGCGTGTATATATATTATGCGTGTGAGTGTGTATGTGTGTGTGCATGTGTGTGTGTGTGTGTGTGTGTGTGTGTGTGTGTGTGTGTATGTGTGTGTGTGTGTGTGTGTGTGTGTGTGTGTTTAATTGTGTGTGTGTGTGTGTGTGTGTGTGTGCGTGTGTGTGTGTGTGTGCGTGTGTTTATGTGTGTGTGCATGTGTGACATGTGTGTGTGTGTGTGTACGTGTGTGTGTGTGTGTGTGTGTACATGTGTGCTTGTGTGTGTGTGTGTGTATTTGTGTGCATGTGTGTATTTGTGTGCATGTGTGTGTGTACGAGTGTATGTGTGTGTGTGTGTGTGTGTGTGTGTGTGTGTGTGTGTGTGTGTGTGTGTGTGCTTGCATGTGTGTGTGTGTGTGTGTGTGTGTGTGTGTGTGTGTGTGTGTGTGTGTGTACGTGTGTGTGTACGTGTGTGTGTGTGTGTGTACGTGTGTGTGTGTGTGTGTGTGTGTGTGTACGTGTGACACTGTGTGTGTGTGTGTACGTGTGTGCTTGTGTGTGTGTGTGTGTGTGTGTGTGTGTGTGTGTGTGTGTGTGTGTGTGTGTGTGTGTGTGTGTGTTACAACCATACTTGCAGCTGAAGATCTTTGATAGAACAAATAATAGTATATACTTGATCCAAAACCCACACTTAATATAAGGGTTGCACCTGCCGTCTTCCCCTAGTGTGTATATGCCTCTTCCCCTAGTGTGTATATGCCTCTTCCCCTAGTGTGTGTGTGTATATATAATTATTGATTGTACATCTCACTGATTGTGAAAAAGTTGTTGTACTGTTTCAAAGTGCATGCCTAAAACCACATTCTGCTATTTGCAATAATATTATTCAATTTTATTTAAATTTTATCATAGGAAATTCTGTACTATCTGAATGATGGCATCTTTGGATCCTATCTTATGGCAGTTTGCTTTTTACACATAAAGCCAAACTTTGTCCCTTTGATATTGAATTTCAAAAACAAACAAGTAAGTATCATTGCCATTATACTTAATATATTGCAGCTGATATTTATTCATTCATAACAATTCATATAATAGGGATCTCACGTATAATACTTCAGCAAAATTATTCTATGTGACATATCATAGGTTGCACAATAATTGCACTATGTCATTTACGTTTCATCTGCCCACAGACACATATCAGAACTACATGTAGACTCTCAATGTGTTATATTAAAAATCCTCAGCAGCACTGAAATATAATGCAATTATATACTTCTCGATTTCTGATAGGTAACAACACAGGAACAGCCTGACATTTGCTACAAAAGCACAATATTTGGTCCATACATGGCTCCAGTGGATATCCTAAGAAATGACACTGTTCTGCTTCCTGAACTAGATGTTGGGGACTGGGTGCATTGTGCAGGTAACCGGCTTATATTCCATCTGGAATTGTTTTATTTTAAATCACTGTATCCCTATATGTACATGCTGTTTCACAGCACAAAGGGGATTCTTGCAACTTCAAAGTGCTTTTGTAATACCCTTTTCTCCACTCTTCACTAGACATGGGAGCCTACACTACAGGAGGTATTACTCCTTTCCACTCCTTTTCCCCACCTGAAGTGAAATATGTTGTACCTGCAGATAAGATGTATGTGTGAGCATTATAAAGCACACTCAGTGTGTGTGTGTGTGTGTGTGTGTGTGTTTGTGTGTGTACATGTGTGTGTGTCATATATATCACAGATGTACTATACCAATGGTTCAATAGTCTAACATGCCTTCCTTATTATTCTGAACATATACTTTTATCAGCTCAAATTAACTTAGTATGAACAAAGCAGAGGAAAGCCAGGTATGGCATATTATAATACAGTCAGACTTTGTAAAAACAAGCTTCAAGGGACCCACAATTAAAATTGTCGTTCTCGTTATCAGTAGTTCTTATCAGGATATAGTAATGCGTACATGTACAGTTACTGTACTATTGCAAACCAAACAGCTAGGGCTCCAGGCACAAAATAGTTTGTGTTAAGCAGAAATTTGTCTTTAAGAGTTTCTTCTTAGTAAGGTTCTGCTGTATTATGCAGCTAGAACCCATGAGAAGCTCAGTGATCTCAAAATCAATTAATACTCTAAACAGAGACAAAGTCTATTATCTTCCTCCAGTTCAGACTGCTTATATATATACCGTAGATGCTGATTTTTTTGCTAGGATGATATTTTTGCTAATTAGCAGGTTCAGGCTGTGATCGCAAAAATTTAGGCATCATTTGCTGCCATTGTCTGTGTAGGTATTGTATGGCACTGTACAGTGTCAACTGCAAAAATTAGATTGCAAATGTTCTTCAGTATGCAATATTAGCAAAATTTTAAGCCAGTAGAAAAATCCACATCTACGGTATAGTCTCTTTGTAGCTGCAAGATTAGTAGCAACTGTATAGATTCTATTCTCATGTGTTAGGATTAGTGAGAGTACGGAATAATGAGATTAATTGGATTGGCAAGAGTCTACTGTACTAAGTCCACACATAATCGAATGTGCCTTTATGTACTGAATCATAATGTTGCATGTGGTGTATATTATAAATTATTTGATTATATGCATTGATAACTACTTAAACTCCAAGAAGAGGAATAAGGTTACATCACTGCATGCATGCATATATTATGTACAGTGGAACCCCTCTAATCCAGCCCCCTGAATTGGGGACACCCCTCTAATGTGGACACATGCCACTAGAACCAAATATTCCACTATAATAAGCCACAGTACATCTCTAACCCCTGAAATGAGGACACCTCAATAATCAGGACAGTGCGATCAGGTCCCAAGGTGTCCGCATTAGAGGGGTTCCACTGTATATGAATTATATGCATGCAGTGATGCAACCCTAGTCTTCTTTACACATCGTCTTGAAGTTTAAATAGTATTAATTGCATGAATTGATCTCTGGCCAGGTTAACACAGCAAAATTTATATTTGCACTCTTACTCTACAGTGATCAGGTTTCGTCCTTGTTGGATAAACCCTTCCAAGATACCGATGTTGATTCTGAAACTGTTTACTTAAATTTCACCTGAAAATGAATTACTGCATGTATAAATGTATATTAAATTTTATTGCATGCCTTTTGTTTGCATTGTAATGAAATATTCCATTGTGCACAATGTCATCTTATTATTCAAATTGGTGAAAAGTACTACACTCAATACTCATGCATTTGAGTTACTTTACACTTCTGAATCATATCAATCATAGTAATAAGGGTGTATAAAAACCATTTAAAAATGGTACAAGGATGTAGGATTGACACAGGATCGTGCAAAAAGCCATTATCAAAAAGGGATTCTCCAAAAACACTTGGAACAAGGTTAAGTTGCAAAACCGGTACAGGGCTAGGTGGGCAAAGGGCAAGACAGGCATAGGTCTAGACGAGCATAGGGCTACACATACATGAGGCTAAACGGGCATAGGGCTACATAGAGTTTAATTGGACTGAATGTACACTGTGCAAATTCCTACATCCCGCATGTGCAGCACATTATACAGTACATATGTGCTGCGGGATGTAGGAATTTGCACAGTGTACATTCAGTCCAATTAAACTCTATCTAGCCCTATGCCCGTCTAGCCTCATGTATGTGTAGCCCTATGCTCGTCTAGCCCTATGCCTGTCTTGCCCTTTGCCCACCTAGCCCTGTACCGGTTTTGCAACTTAACTTTGTTCCAAGTGTTTTTGGAGAATCCCTTTTTGATAATGGCTTTTTGCACGATCCTGTGTCAATCCTACATCCTTGTACCATTTTTAAATGGTTTTTATACACCCTTGTTCGTGCGTTTTTTCCTTTTATAGCGAAACGGTTGCTTGAATAGGTTTCCACTGCAGTTGAGAAGGAACACGATCAAATCTCGTAAGATAAAGAAACTAGAAATCTATGCAGTTACCTGACTAATATCAATGTACCCATCTTAGATTCTAGAAACAAATGATCGAACGAAAAGAGCCGGCGCTGCAGTCGACGATCATCGAAGTGCAGACCTTGTGCACGTACGCGTATGTCTAGTCTCGCGTAGCCATTTCGCCGATCCGAAAATGGCTGATCCGGCGAATGTATGGGATAATATGGTAGGTATGGTGGCCCATAAGTACACCGGACTGCGCGTTCCGGATCCCGGAGTCCGGATTCCGAACTCCGAGTTCCGGACTCCGAACTCCGAGATCCGGATTCCGAACTCCGGGATCCGAATTACGAAGTCCGAGCGCCGGTTTCCAAACTCCGTTACATTTGCTGTAGAATGGTCTTTTTCTGAATTATAGCGCAGAAAAAACTACCGTAGCAAAATGGGAAGTGACACTCAGGTGTTTTTGTCGATTCGAACACTGAATTCATGGTACTTTCTGGTGTTTTATGCTAAGTTTAGATTTCGTCCGCCATACTACCGGGCATGCAATATGGCGTTTCGCACAGTGGCTCGTGCTTTGTGCATCATGGACGAAATACTTGTAGAATCTCTCTAAAGTTTCAGGGCATACAAGGATATATTGAACAGACTTGAGCATGATTATAGTTTGAAACGAAGGTTCGTCCGTCTTACATCTAGAATCATAGTCTGTGCCAGTCTCTTGCGGTCTGAACAGAACGTGCGACGATAATAATAATCGATCAGCATTCAAGGAACACGTTCATTCTCTCACAGTATATCTTCAGCATTTAGATGATGAATTATTACAAGGCACAATGTATGCATTGGGTTCTAGTGCATGGTTTTGTTATATATAGGGAATCTTGCATTCCAGGAAATTTGACACCCCCTCCATGCATTATCTATTAGACTGAACCCTGACCCTAAAAAGCTAATTGTATGGAGGGATGCCAGATTCCCTAGAACATCGGAATTGCGGATACCACTTTTTGTGACGTCACTCTTAAGTAATTATTATGGTGACCCAAAGATGTGTGCCTATGTTTATAGACTATCGCTATAATAATAAAAATAGCGATAGTCTACCCTGTGTCCTAGGCCTGCATGGTTACCAAGTTGTCTTTTGTCTGCCTTGCCAGGGCCCTACAGTACACATTTGACAATTACCAATTAAGCCAAGCACTATTGTTGCTTTATAGTCCTAATTTATTGTGACTTATGGACTGACTGCACCCAGTTGTTTTGTTTTGGCCATGCAAAATTAATTTCCTGCTAACTTCTTTTTCCCTTCCTGGTCAAAATTTTTTGGTGAAAAAGAAAATTATAAAATTCTTTTTACAAGAAAAGTCAATGAGCATGCTGGGTTCAAACCCTGACCAAAATATTGTAATCTATGAAGTAAAGCACTGCATGACGTGCATGCATGTGTTCAGTATGAGCGCAATGCCATGCATGCACAACCATAATTTGTGTTTTGTGGGAATATTGCCTAGTCTGGTTCCATACAGACATGCATTCCCAAAGTACTGTTAAGTTTATATCATCATTCTGAAGTCTTGTTTCAATTCAACATTCTTGTTATAGACTCAAATTTAATATTGCATCTGTTCACAGTTATAAGGAAAATACTTGCATGATCAGGAATGCCTATTTCAATGACTAGATAGAAAATAATAAATTAATAAAAAAACCTGGTGGCCTGGTCAATTTTCAAAGATGTCCAAGACCAGAAACATATTAAATTTAATATAATTACTTTAAATTTGTGTGGCCTCATCCACATATGTTCATTTCTGCCTATAATTCTGTAATTATAGTTATTATAAGACCTTATCGTATATGTGGCTGCACCAATTTTGGTGTCAGTCCATAAGTTGCAATTTGTGACTGTAAAAAACAATAATAGCACTTGGTTTAATTGGTAATTGCTAAAGTGTGTACTGTAGGGCCCTGGCAAGGCAGACAAAAGACAACTTGGTAACCAGGCCTATGACACAGGGTAGACTATCGCTGTTTTTGTTAGCGTGCGACGCGATAGTCTAAACACAGGCACATGCACATCCTTGGGTCATCATAATGATTACCAGGGTTCTATCCAGTAGGGGGGTGAGGGGAAGCTTCCACACCAAACTTCCTAGCTAGCTTCTACCCCCAAAAAATTCCAACTGCAATACAAATTACTATTTACCTTGAATGATCTAAAATGGCCTCAAATACAACTTTGTGTAACACACGCACGCACACACACACAGACACACACACACACACACACACACACACACACACACACACACACAAACACATTGTAAACACATCTATGCGCATGTATACACACAGGCACTCGTTTCACTATAGAGAAGGCCCTACTTGAGTGTGAAAATCGGCCTTGATTGGTCTAAAATGGCCTCAAATGCAACATTGTTTCACCTAAAAACTCGAATTTTCCCTGGGGGCATGCCCCCAGACCTCCCTAGTTTCATAAATATAATATAATATACCCCTGCACTCCATAACACTATCTGCATGCACCTCTATTATCACTACACTGTATGTGTTTTATAGATGTCAAGGATACCACATATACATACATGTACCTTCCCCCCCTACTATACTAATAATTGTAATTACCCCCCATCACCCTGCTATATACATACAATACATGCATCAAATCTATGTGTACTATGATATCTTCTGCGGCAGTCAGTGTAATACTCATTGACAAGCTTCCCCCACAAAATTTTAATCCTAGATAGAACCCTGATTACATAAGAGTGACATCACAAAAAGTGGCATCCGCAATTCCGATGTTCTAGGGAATCTGGTATTCCAGGGAATTTGGTATTCCTCCATACATTTAGCTTTTAAGGGTCAGGGTTCAGTCTAATAGATAATGCATGGATAATGCATGGTGTCAAATTTCCTGGAATGCAAGATTCCCTATATATAACAAAACCATGCACTAGAACCCAATGCATACATTGTGCCTTGTAATAATTCATCATCTAAATGCTGAAGATATACTGTGAGAGAATGAACGTGTTCCTTGAATGCTGATCGATTATTATTATCGTCGCACGTTCTGTTCAGACCGCAAGAGACTGGCACAGACTATGATTCTAGATGTAAGACGGACGAACCTTCGTTTCAAACTATAATCATGCTCAAGTCTGTTCAATATATCCTTGTATGCCCTGCAACTTTAGAGAGATTCTACAAGTATTTCGTCCATGATGCACAAAGCACGAGCCACTGTGCGAAACGCCATATTGCCCGGTAGTATGGCGGACGAAATCTAAACTTAGCATAAAACACCAGAAAGTACCATGAATTCAGTGTTCGAATCGACAAAAACACCTGAGTGTCACTTCCCATTTTGCTACGGTAGTTTTTTCTACGCTATAATTCAGAAAAAGACCATTTTACAGCAAATGTAACGGAGTTTGGAAACCGGCGCTCGGACTTCGTAATTCGGATCTCGGAGTTCGGAGTCCGGAACTCGGAGTTCGGAATCCGGACTCCGGGATCCGGAACGCGCAGTCCGGTGTACTTATGTATGGTGGCCGATATGGTGGCCCAGAAGGACAACGGAACGAAGCACGGAACGAGAAACGGAACGAAGCACGGAACGAGAAACGGAACGAAGCACGGAACGAAGCCCGGACCGACAAACGGAACGAAGCCCGGACCGACAAACGGAATTATAATATTATAATAGTATATTGCACGGACATGTACAGGGGGATCTATACGAAAATATACGGAACACAACTGCTATTTTACTAGAGAGCGGCATGTAGGGCCTACGTATGGATATGGCGTCGACGTCGAAGCATGGTAAAAGGAGATTGGCAAGAGATATAATGAGCGTAAGTCACACTGCGAAAAGAGTGGTGGAACAGCTCATTTCATCGAATAATGACGATGATGATGATTTCGATGACCCCGAAGAATCAGGGACGGAAAGCTTCCTATCGTTCGCTGAAGTTGAAAAGAAAGCAGACTCTCTGAGAAGAAAGCAAAGACAGCAACATATGACTCGCTCAGCTCTTAGTACGGCAACAGTTACCACCAAGAGGCCTACTACTTCTAAGGGCCGCAATGTCGTATCTGTAAGCTACTAAAAATTTAATAGTGGTTACTCATTATAATATGCATGATCATTAGCTCTATCTGCGATACGTTTACTAACATGAGTGTGGTGTATAATTAGTTCCTACGTAATTTAGGCTACAATGCGTACTTTTGGAAGCTAATTATCAGAACATTTCATGCCATTGCTGTAGATCTCAGTATGTATTATGAAGAAATCAAAGCGAGGCATATTTAAAAGACATGGAGACTATGTGGAGGCACGAGCAAATAGAGCAGATGACTATAAATCCTTAGTTATGTTCGCTCACATGTAATAAGTGACTTCTGATTTTTAGCTTATTGCATTTACTCATTTTGCATTTGCTAGAATAAGCGGAAGATGAGTTCATGCTTATCTAGGTTCATTTCTGCCATCTCAAATCCTTTAAGTCCCAAAGAACATTCAACAAGTGAATCAGGTGACGGTGAATCCAACAGCTCCCAACTAAGTCAATTGATGTCCAAAATGAAAAAGCCTTGTCCATTGCACGGTATGACAATGTCATGTTAAATTGTTTAGTTCATGTGACTTTAATGAATCAAAGGTGTTACATATTCTGTTATCCAGTTCTTTATTCTCAAATTGTTGGTGGTAAATACTATGATATATCTGAGCTAAAGACTCGTTTGGAAGTATTTGTTGAAAAAATGAAGTTACATCATACATTTCTGGATGCTGACCAAGTATTTTATCCTGAACATTTCGGCTACAAAGTAGTACACCTGAAATTCCGTGAGTATACATAAATGCATGCTGTAAGTACAATGTAATTATGGTGTTAAAAAGTTACTATTTATATAGGACCTGTGCATTATATATATTATAGATATATATTATCTATATCTATAATATCTATATCTATATATCTATATATCTATGATTCTATCTCTCTCTCTCTCTCTCTCTCTCTCTCTCTCTCTCTCTCTCTCTCTATATATATATATAGGGTGACCTCATTTTGTTCCATGATGAATATGATCCAAGACCTTCTAACCTTGAAGTTGACGTGAAAGCAATTGCAGATCATGAATGTGAGTTGCCAAATTATATGCAGTGGTATATACCAGTCCAAGTTTGCATGGATGTATATAGACTGACTTGTCTGTTACATCTATTATAGGTTTATTTGTGGCACATCAGTCTCCCTCACTTGTGAAAGTTCCATGTTTCAATGACACTTATCGTGTGGGATCCAAGCATGACATCAGCACTAGTTATAGATGGACCCTTTACGAGAGCAATTCAGAGTTTGAGGATTCTCCCGTGATATATGTTAAGCAGCCTGGTCTCTACTCATGCATTGTCACTATATGATTGCTACAGTAATTTTTATATACATTTCAATCAATTTTTTGAGTTTTTGCTTCTTTGTAGATCTATAGTAGTTTATATTATAATTATATTATATTGAAATAAATTCACAATATAATAATTATATATATATATATATATATATATATATATTATACTATAATATGTCTGCAGCATGCAGTCTGTACATAAGGATGTCAATTATTATAAGATGGCTCTAATAAGTATATTGCATAATGTGTATATGGTTTTTGCAATATATAATATAGGTGTAATTACTGTTATTATAGAATCAGTTATGTTAACAGTTACTATTAAATTATATTCTAGTATATTGTTTTTATTGGAGCAATAACAAGTACCGATATTTTTGCATTGATTTAGAATTACTTTTGATATTTTTGAAATTATAATTATAGCAACTATGTAGTAAACCCTAGGCCTACATATATATAATATATAATTACATAAGCATTATAAATGCAATAATTCAAATTAGCTATAGCTGCTAGTATAATGCTTATATTATTTGTATTCATATATTATTATGCAATTAACAGAATTCAAGCAACATCAATCTCAGAATCACTTAAAATATGATACAAGATATTTGTAAAACTGTACTATGTTAGCTGATGTGAAATCATTCCTGGTAATACCAAACATACACGATAAATAAGCATCAGCTTGTTCCTTGAATGATCGAGGGAAAAAAGTCTTCCTTCGTGAACTGTCTTCATTTACAGCTTTCTTGTAAAAATACTTCCACAGATCGACATTTACTTCTTGAATCTCTACCTTTGGTGTATATATCAAATTATTATAACAACATATTATTATTATGATTGAGGATAAGAAGCATTGACAAGTGTGGCTATTATATACTACAATCTATATATTAATATATATATATATATATATATATATATTATATGTATATATATATATATATATATATATATATATATATATATATATATATATATATTATATATATATATATATATATATATATATATATATGTAGACGCATTGCTACGTTGATTTCTTAATGATGACATCTTACTGATTATAACTTTCAAACAAATTCTAACATAGCATGCAGATCAATTAAAACAGTTACAGTAACAGTATTAATTGATTTGCATGCCATGTTAGAATTTGTTCGAAAGTTATAATCATCATATACATAATGTAAATGCACTTTAACATTGCTACTATACTGTACCATATGCATTACTACAGTAAGTCCTTCTAGTTATATAATTTGTCATATATTGCATGTACGAAAATAATACACAATTGACAATTATATGATTGCAGTGTGCAAACTCTACATCATATAACTGACAAATATATTATAATATACCTTGTAACACAAAGATGGTATTTCGTCTTCAATATGTGCCACATAGCACGGTAGCCAAGTAATCTTCTTGACGATGTTAAATACCTCTATATAAATACATAAATAATATAATAAATATTCTAATCAAAATGTAATAATGTGTCATTGAGTATAATAATTATTATATATTACACATATTAATTTACATTTTAGTAGCCAGCCTATTATAATAATAATGATAATGACAATAACTAAATAAAGTGATGTGCATATACCATGAATGAATTACAACAATACAATTTAATAACCTACATATTATACACACATTATGTACATACAGTACATTATACAGAAAAAGCATGCTCCTTATTAAACATTGCA
>CAUJGJ010000309.1:307500-327500 GCA_963170055.1 Halisarca cf. caerulea | reverse complement strand
CACAGCGCACCTTATCGTTACTCCAATACGCTGATGACAGTTCATTAATAGCTGACTCAATCCAAAACTGTCAAGTGATGTGTACTGCTGCGGAGAAATGGTTACACTGGGCAAGAATGAAAGCTAAAGTACGTAAGTGTAGATCCTTTGCCCTAGTCCGAGGCAAACCTGTCTCTCCCAGTCTCTATCTCAATTCCCTTCCAGTACCACCAGTGGGGAATGAAGTTATCAAATTCCTGGGTATACCGCTATCGGGTACACTTTCTGATGATCACCAAAGACATCTGCTTGACAAGTGCAGTGACCTTTTTAATAGGGTGGACTGCACATTTCTATCACATCGCCAGAAGCTAAAACTATATGAAATAGGTATCTGCCCAAGATTACATTGGGATCTAATGGTTATTCAGCTCCCCATAACTTGGGTTGAACGCCATTTGGATCCTCTTGCCACATCCTTTCTGAAGAAGTGGAGTGGCTTGTGTAGGTCTGCAAGTCCTTCAATCCTGTACCTGAGCAAAGAAGATGGTGGACTGCAGCTACCAGCTATATCGACTACCTTCAAGAAGTTTCATGTGTCACGCATGGCACAACTCCTGACCTCCACCGATGCTACTGTTCGCTTCATTTCTTCAAGAATGATAGAATAAGAACGGTCTACTTCAGGTAGAGCTTTTCTGCCAGCCTTGGAAGTTGTGAACATACTTCAATCAAGCCCTGGCTTGTCCAGGCAGCAGCTGAAGCACCAATCCACTGACAAGGTAGTTCATTCTGACAATTATGAGCGGTTGACCCATCTGCAGTTCCTCCAAGTGCAGGGTGAATGCTTCAGACTTGAGGTGGATACCTTTAACATCTGGTCCCTTGGACTGTACAGTCTACCTGACATGCTCTTCAAATTCTCGCTGAATGCCATGGTTGACTGCCTGCCTCATAATCAAAACCTACTCAAATGGGGGAAGGTCCAATCTGGTAGTTGTCCACTATGTGGTCAGCTGCAATCTCTCCAACACATTCTCAACAGCTGTCCCACTGCTTTAGAACAACGGAGGTACAACCAACGGCATGATCATATTCTACAGTTGCTTGTTGACTTTCTTCAAGTACACCTACCAACAGAAGTAAGGATGACAGCTGATTTACCAAACGAAGACTACTACAGCCATCCTTTCTGCTTACTGGATTACAAACCTGACATCATTGTTTGGAACCCCAGCCTTTCAGAAGTCTTCCTATTTGAGCTAACTGTGTGTTATGACACCAACACTTCAGCAGCCTATGCTTGGAAGACAAGGAAGTACATCGAGCTTGCTGAAACCATTACCGAGACATCTGGCTCCTCCTGTCATCTCCATGCAATGCAGGTTGGATCTAGAGGGATAATTGACTTAAACAGCCTAAGGCCTGCCTTACAGTTGGTTAAATGCCCCAAGAGACATATCCAACAACTTCTGATTTCAATTGCCATCACAGCCATCACAGAGTCATTTAGAATCTACTCAAGACGCAACATTGCTGATTAAACTTTATGTGTAACATAACTATAATGTATGGTATTAGGTCATATGTAAGTAGTGCAATAGTAACAACTAGATAGCTTATGTATCAGTATTATTCCTTCTGTTTTAGAGCCATTGACAGTCTATCTTGTAGTATGTGCCATGGTATGACATCCGTGTTGACATAAATAGACTTACTAGGCTCCTTCAGTTTTGTACTCAGTTTTTGGAGTAATGATTGAAGTTCACAGTGTGTGTGTGTGTCGCATGTGGGACATGTCCAGGATCTGTTATGATAGCGCTTCCCAGTTTGCGTAGCGATAAATTGTAATTTTCGGGTGCTTACAAGTCATTAGTCACGCAGTTATCTCGTGATTCGAACTAATATTCGGGCGTATACGAATGGCAAATCCGCGTTTAGTGACGTTTTCTGTCGTCACGGTTGCTCTGTCACATGCTTGCTTGTGACCTAACTCGATGTTTCTTCTGAATCATAGTTTTCGGCTGGGTGCTACGTGAGGGAACAAGCTGGAGACAGTTTCTTGGTGTCAACTTTGAGCCATCGGAAATATGCAACTTTTCCATGCGGGTGAGGGAGAGATTTTGTTCCTGTCACAAGTTACAGGAGCTTCAATGTTGGCTTTTGAGGCCCAATGGATCAGATCTCGGCTTTGGAAAGGAACGGTCAACTCACCCGCATGGAAAAGTTAGTAAATGTTTTGTTATGGCGATTTATGTTAAAAAATAGCCATGGAAGCGTTCCGCCAGGTAGCACCCAGAGCGTTTCGCTTTTCAGTAGGGGTTAGGAAAACCTCAGTAGCTTCTTCACCATAGAAGCAAGCCTTCCAAAATGGTAATCGTACGAACGTCTACATGTCTGCCTACATCTTGATCCCTTGTTTGACTCTCTGCATCTACTACAAGTAGAGAACAGAAGCTGTAAAAAAGACCGAAAATTTCACACCTCCGAATTAGCGCGGACATGTCCCACATGCGGTGTGTGTGTGTGTGTGTGTGTGTGTGTGTGTGTGTGTGTGTGTGTGTGTGTGTGTGTGTGTGTGTGTGTGTGTGTGTGTCATATATATCACAGATGTACTATACCAATGGTTCAATAGTCTAACATGCCTTCTTCATTATTCTGAACATATACTTTTATCAGCTCAAATTAACTTAGTATGAACAAAGCAGAGGAAAGCCAGGTACGGCATACTATAATACAGTCAGACTTTGTAAAAACAAGCTTCAAGGGACCCACAATTAAAATTGTCGTTCTCGTTATCAGAAGTTCTTATCAGGATATAGTAATGCGTACATGTACAGTTACTGTACTATTGCAAACCAAACAGGGCTCCGGGCACAAAATAGTTTGTGTTAAGCAGAAATTTGTCTTTAAGAGTTTCTTCTTAGTAAGGTTCTGCTGTATTATGCAGCTAGAACCCATGAGAAGCTCAGTGATCTCAAAATCAATTAATACTCTAAACAGAGACAAAGTCTATTATCTTCCTCCAGTTCAGACTGCTTATATATATACCGTAGATGCTGATTTTTTTGCTAGGATGATATTTTTGCTAATTAGCAGGTTAGGCTGTGATCGCAAAATTTAGGAGTCATTTGCTGCCATTGTCTGTGTAGGTATTGTATGTGTACAGTGTCAACTGCGAAAATTAGATTGCAAATGTTCTTCAGTATGCAATATTAGAAAAATTTTAAGCTTGTAGAAAAATCCACATCTACGGTATAGTCTCTTCGTAGCTGCAAGATTAGTAGCAAGTGTATAGATTCTATTCTCATGTGTTAGGATTAGTGAGAGTACGGACTAATGAGATTAATCGGATTGGAAAGAGTCTACTGTACTAAGTCCACACATAATCAAATGTGCCTTTATGTACTGAAGCATAATGTTGCATGTGGTGTATATTATAAATTGTTTGATTATTATGCATTGATAACTACTTGAACTCCAAGAAGAGGAATAGGGTTACATCACTACATGCATGCATATGTGCATGAATTATATGCATGCAGCGATGCAACCCTATTCCTCTTTACACATTGTCTTGATCAAAGTTTGAATAACATTAATTACATGAATTGATCTCTGGCCAGGTTATACAGCAAATTAAATTTACATTTGCACTCTTACTCTACAGTGATCAGGTTTTGTTCTTGTTGGACAAATCCCTTCAAGAAACCGATGTTGATTCTGAAACTGTTTACTTAAATTTCACCTGAAAATAAATTATACTGTATAACTCTATATTTATTGCCTTTTGTTTGCATTGTAATGAAATATTCCATTGTGCACAATGTCATCTTATTATTCAAATTGGTGAAAAGTACTACACTCAATATTCCTTTGAGTTACTTTACACTTCTGAATCATATTATATTGTAATCATAGTAATACAATATATATATATATATTATTATGTATATAATATATATATATATATTTTTTTTTTTCATTCAATTGACATACCAAAGATAACAATACAACAGAACACCTAAAGTTTAAAGGAAACAGTCATGATTGTGAACTACAGCCTAAAATAGATGCACAATTAAAATTCTGGATACATACACTGATTCGTTGGCAAAGCCTCAAGTATTCAAGAGGGTCATTTGACACTGATATAATATATATAATTCAACTGAGATTTTTGCATGTGCACAATAATATTACAAATTAATATATATATATATATATATATATATATATATATATATATATACATATATTTCATACTTTCATTCAAGATCATTCATGCACTGGGTCACATGCATGATTGCATTTGTTTGTAATTGTTCACTAGATACTCATAAAAAATTCACTGTACGATCGCTTGCATGCTCTTTACGAGTTTCCATGTACTGCACGTAATCTGTGATGTACGTATTATGCATATTATACGTAGTTAGAACATGGTTGTCCATGTAAGTGACTCATGTACATACAAGACTTGAAGTCTGCGCAATTGCTATGTATGGCTATATCCATAGCTTGATACATGCAAATAATAATTCAACTGAGATTTTTGTGCATAATAATATTACAAATTAATTCCAAACATATCTTTATTCAATGCCAATCACCTTTGATATAATATTGTACTGAAGGATATCTATAGAGGATACACTGTTTCAGTGGTTGCGCATACTGTACTCATTGTATACAACTTATATAGGACGTATGTCATTACGCACTGCACAAATACACACATCAAGCAGCTACAAACATATATGTACATATGTAGTAGATGATTGACAACAATATCATTATGGATATACTGCAGGTGATTTCTGACAGAATCATCAGGGCATTAGTGATCCCCCATAAACTGCACGTACTTGTTCCCTCTCACTATGTATGACCATTTAATAAGTTAACAATAAAAGAATAGATTAGGATCAGTAGTGAAGCGTGAAGTATACCACATGGGGAAGGGAAATCCCCATAGACAAGTTAAAGTACACATGTACGTATGTCATAAAGTACTGCACAAACACGCACATCAAGCAGCTACAAACAAAGTACACACAACAGAGTTTACACTGTCTGCTGAGACATTATCAGCACTGCTGATGGGACCAACCCTAAAGTATGGAAGAAAAAATCAGTTCCAATAAATGCATTTATATTGTGTGCGGTGAATAAGTAAGTTGTGTGTGTGTGTGTGTGTGTGTGTGTGTGTGTGTGTGTGTGTGTGTGTGTGTGTGTGTGTGCGTGTGTGCGTATGTGTGTGTGTGTGCATGTCCAGTTGGCATGAGGGGCTGGTTGGCAATCCCTTGTGAAGCTTAAGCCTGTTGCCAGCAGGTGGTGCTTTTAGAGGGATGAAAGCTGTGACTCTCAGTAGCTTACAGGTAAAATCATACCTGTCAGCCTCAACCACTGGAAACATTAAATATGACTTGGGCATTTCTTTATCAGACTCTTAGTGGGGTGCTGGTCATTGGCTGGTGCCCTGGATGCTATTAGCCTGGATATTACCAAGTTTAGGGTTGGGAATCACTGCTGCTGTGAGTTAGGTGGACACGCCATTGCTCTTCAGCTGCAGCCCAGCCCTACCCATCTCGTGGGGCTTGCAACCTCACAGATGGGCAATCCTTGAATGCACGAGGGGGCCATCAAGGATGGTGGGGGCAGCTGGGCCCATATCCAGTGGGTCTCTTCCTCATTGATGTCTGGTGGCTCACCCCATTGGGGCCCAACAGTGGGGACCCCATATACAGTGGGGAGCCCATATACAGTGTACACTTGTACAGTGTACACATGCAAAGAGTACACATGTACAGTGTACACATGCAGAGAGTACACATGTACAGTGTACACATGTAGAGAGTATGCATGTATAGTGTACACAACCTACACTGTAGCCATGCTTTGGATATACTGTGCAGCACATAGTACATGTGCTACATTGTACACATACGTACCATGCAAATACAACACAATGTACACATAGGTACTGCATGTACAGTACATGAATACAACATGCGTACACAAGACATGTCCATTAACTCTCATTTGTGCTGGTGTGGTCTGTGTCAAGTGATAGATGAACTTAGCTCTTACAATGGAACCTTCAAATAAAGGACACTTTGGGACAGTTCTATTTGCTCTTTGTAAGGAGGTTGCTCTCTTCAGGAGGTTCAATATGTATTAGAGCTATAGGGAGAATGTATTTTGGGGCCTCAAGTTGTGTCCTTTGTAGAGAGGTTTAATATAACTATGTCCATATTTGGGAGAGTCCACTATTGGAGGTTCTACTGCAGTATGAAAGTGCCCATCAACACTTGGTTGGTTCTCCCCATGCAGGGTTCCTACATATTATAAATACAGCACAGGACATATGAGTACAGTACAGGGCACATGAGTACAGCACAGGGCACATGAGTACAGCACAGGACACATGAGTACAGCACAGGGTACATGAGTACAGCACAGGGCACATGAGTACAGCACAGGACATATGAGTACAGCACAGGGCACATGAGTACAGCACAGGGCACATGAGTACAGCACAGGGTATATGAGTACAGCACAGGGCACATGAGTACAGCACAGGACATATGAGTACAGCACAGGGCACATGAGTACAGCACAGGGCATATGAGTACAGCACAGGGCACATGAGTACAGCACAGGACATATGAGTACAGCACAGGGCACATGAGTACAGCACAGGGCACATGAGTACAGCACAGGACACATGAGTACAGCACAGGACACATGAGCACAGCACAGGGCACATGAGTACAGCACAGGGTATATGAGTACAGCACAGGACACATGCGTACAGCACAGGGCACATGAGTACAGCACAGGGCACATGAGTACAGCACAGGGCACATGAGCACATGCGTACAGCACAGGGCACATGAGTACAGCACAGGGCACATGAGCACATGAGTACAGCACAGGGCACATGCGTACAGCACAGGGTATATGATACATAGCCTGTGGTAGTGATAAACTATAGGTAAACGTTACAGTAGATGACTTATGACTGCATGCAAGAAGCTCTTTCGAGTACACACATATCAGCAGAAACCCTCCACAAAGGAACACTGCAGTCTACAGTGACAAATTTGATCTCGTATACACAAAGCATACTTCACACATTGATAAGGTATACCCCACATACGTACACAAGGCATGCTTCACACATGAGGCATACTTTACACATTGATAAGACATACTCCACATACACAAGCACACATCACACACATAAGCACACTTTACGTACATATGCATGTATAATACATATGAGTATGCACCACACATTATTATATGTAAATACACACAAGCATATACCCCACAAGTGTACATACATAATATACAGCCAGCATGTACATACTGTACATACAAGATACCCTAACTACACCAACACTCATCACAAATAGATGCAAAAGCAGTAGATAGAACCGAGCACTGGTACACATTGCTAGCCCAAGTTTGCATCCAGCTGTATACAAACGTACATGTACGAATGAGGAATGTTGGTTGATAGGAATTGTGCATGAGAATACACTAATAGGATTAAATCTGGATATGGTAATATTCACAATAAGCTACATCACAAGTTGTATGTACACATACAGTACAGAGAAATTGTACGTATGAAAGTATGTTCATTAAATTTATATGTGCTTAGGTACAAACTTACCTAGTTCTTGCAATGATTTGCTCATGTCATCAGATGAAAATGTCTTCTTTGGAAAATTTGTCATGAGAGTATAAGGAAGAAGGTTATCTCCACTACGGTTCATGAGAATGTACTTGTTCACGTCAACCAAAGTGTCTGAAGGCTTAAATGTCTGAGTCAATACTTGCCCTCCAAAACAACGGATCTGAAGTGGAAACCAAAAGCATACAATACAATTCCACAAAATACATACAAATAAGCTGTACCAAGACAATGCATACTTGCTAATAGAGACACAGGCTAGGTCTACAAAAGAATATCCACACAGTATCACTGGAATAGACAAAAATTGGATTATAGAGTATACATACGCATGTACGCATGTACGTATGTACGTATGTACATATGTGGTGTGTATAGGTAACAGATATGTGCCTGCCGTACCAACCTGTAGTCTGCAGCTGTCATACTCGCGTTTTGCAGCAGTCTGTTGTTGTGGTACAGGTACTGACTGTTGTTGTTGTTGCTGTTGTTGTTGTTGCTTCTCTGCTTGCAGTCGGACTGCCTTGTCAGCTCTGTCTTGAGCAATCTGCTCTTTAACCTTTTGCCTACACAATGTATCAGAGTAAGCACGAAGTAGAGGCATGTGAAAGATGCACCCAATGATGTTTGAGCGAAGTGCATCCAATACTTGAGCGAAGTGCACCCAATGATGTTTGAATGAAGTGCACCCAGTGATGCTTGAATGAAGTGCACCCAATGATGTTTGAACAAAGTATGCACCCATAAAATGTTGGTTGGCTCTTCACATGGTACAGTCATAAGCTAGGAAAGTAATACACATGCACATACCCAATAAAAAGATCTGAATAGTCCTGTGCTAGCAAGAGACTGAAAGCACACAAGTTGCAAGGATTCTCATGAATGATGACTGTAGACTCATTGCCATCCAAGCAAACCACACATATGCCCATACTATGGGTCTAGCCTTCACGAAAACACAGTTTCTTAA
The DNA here is from genome assembly GCA_963170055.1 of Halisarca cf. caerulea. Taxonomy (NCBI): domain Eukaryota; kingdom Metazoa; phylum Porifera; class Demospongiae; order Chondrillida; family Halisarcidae; genus Halisarca; species Halisarca cf. caerulea. The sequence goes on along the minus strand of CAUJGJ010000309.1, from coordinate 318,843 downwards.
GTAGATTAACTGCATTTCAAGGTAAGGTCTAGAGTTGGGGTTTAAACTGTGACTTCACTGGTAGACCGTCCATGTATACAGTACATGATGACCAGGCCTAATGCAGTACAGGTGAATTTGCTTAGTAGCTGTGCATATACCTGGATAGTACTAAGTACTCCTGATGTTGTCCCCTCCTATACATACAGTACATACTGTAAATTTGTCCTGACAACAAGTGTACCTCTGATAAAAAGCACTGATTTTGTCTTCCCTTCAAGGTACGTACGTACGTATGTATGTACTTACAAAGCCAGTTCTGCCATACTGTACTATCGAAAAATCACCTGGCTAATTTTTCCTCCATTTTCTCACGACGTTTCTGCTCGGCAATTTTCTTTGCTTCCTTCAGTTCCATTCTGAAAAATATGAAGACATGTAAACATAAAGGAGCAGTGAACGAGCAGGGATTGAGAACAACTAACTCATGTCGGGCACTTGTGAGTTCCCTTCCAGTTTTCCTTCGAGCCTTCTCCCGATCTACTGCAACCTGCGGACAGACCAAGGACATGAATGGAGGATTGTAGTTAACCATGAGAAGTTTGATATTTACAGTATGCAAAGTATTCCTGATACGTATGTGTAACACAGATCCTACACACACACACGCACACACACACATGCACACACACACACACACACACACACACACACACACACACACACACACACACACACACACACACACACACCTCACATATACAAAACACATCCTGCTTAGCCCTATTTCCAGACCACTACTGCCACTGTCATTTTAACATGTAAATAAGATGGCAATGACAGAATTTTAGCTATAGCCTGTTACAGAACCTGAATTCCATCAATGTAGGACTCATTGAATTGTACACACAAGGATATAAAACAAAAACTATTAAATTGACCGGGTTTTGTACAATGTAACCTCTATATTCCAAAACTTCAATAATCCAACATTCTCCATAATCTGATCATCTACTGACGTATGCACTGTTAACATACATTACAGCATATCACACAAAAAGGTTTAAATTGACCTAACTCTGAAAAGCACCATCACGGTGGCAAATCTACTCCAAATATGAACAAGAAATTCCCCACGTAAAGATGTGATTCCACTAATGTTTCTTTTTAACTTCTAAAAAGCTCCAACTAAAAGCAAACTAGTGGTAAAAATGTACTAATCACGCTAGTATGAGACGTAACTTTGCTGTTTAAGCCAACGTGCTATAAAGCCTTTTCTGGGAATTCCACCCTTCATCAGCAGATGTCTGTACCTTCCAGCAGTTTTGGATTCTGCTTGACCAATCCCTTGGTGGGAGGTTTCCAAGGTGAATCCGATTTTGCTACAGCCCAGTACTACTGATGAAGGGTGGAATTCACAGAAAAGATCTTATAGCACATTGGCTTAAACAGTGAAGTTCTGTCTCAGACTATCGTGGTTAGTACATTTTTAGATATGTAAATGTTCATTGCTACGTTGATACTTAATGAATGAAGTATTCTAAGCTGATGAAGGTCTGTGGACCGAAACGTTCTACGCATATAGTTATTTAATTATGTGAACAACTGTGCTACGAGAAGCTCAAGAATACTTCATTCATCAGTACATTTTTACCATACATATTTTTGCATATTATTAAGAGTCACTCTACAATCCTGTAATCTCTACAATCTGATACCTCGTTGCTGTCCAGAGTGTTGGTTTATAGAGGTTAATACCTGTGTTGTACATTATATTCATTCACTACAATCTGATTGAAGAGCTGTCAGGGAAAGCTTATACGTATGTGTATGTATGTATATCTGACTCAATGGACAAGCACATGTCAATACTTGGTTTGCTCACAAGACAGTCCAGCCAGCTAGACCCCCATTTGTATGTAAGTGCCAACGGCGGGAAAGGGAAACCTTTTTCTTCCTGTGCATCTGCAGGGGGCGCTCACAATACAAAACATGGGTCCAGCTGGATGGACTACTCACAAGATAGCTCAAATGCTGGTAAACTAAAAATCACAACGCAAATGCCTGAAGACTTGTCAAAGGTCGAGTATTTGTCATGTGACCCCATACCACAGAAGCCATCATAGTAGATAGACCAATAACCAATAGACCTATTGACTCAAGGTTGTTACCATAGCAATAATTACAGAACCATTCGAAGTATGCACACATGTACCAGTGCTCTCAGATAACTACAGATGTACAATTAATCTCAAATATCTCAAGGATATCTTCCATTACAGTCCATACCTTCTTCTCCTCAGCAATTCGTTCAGCTCTTCTCTTGGCTAGTTTTTCTTCCAGTCTAACAGTACACAGTAGTCAAATATACAGTAACAAATACATACCCTTGTGTATTGTACTTAGACCTTTGCAAAGGGTGTACGTACATACGTACTGTACAAACAATACAAATACATGAACATATTAATTTTACATACGTATGCATCTAACACACACACACACACACACACACACACACACACACACACACACACACACACACACACACAGAGGAAACTCACTCTTTGGCTTTCAACTTCTTCTCTTCCTCGGTAAGGGGCTTGATTTCTTCTGTAGACTCTGCAAAGTTAGAGTGCCCGGTTCTGGCAGCATGACCCTGAACATCAATGTCTGTCAGCAGCAACTTTCCACAACTAACAGAGTCAACAGATAAAGGGGATTTGCATGGGCTTTAACAACTGGGTGCATGTACGTACTTATGTTTGTATTGTATATGAGTGCTCGAGTTTGTGTGTGTGTGTGTGTGTGTGTGTGTGTGAGTTTGTGTGTGTGTGTGTGTGTGTGTGTGTGTGTGTGTGTGTGTATGTGTGTGCCCAAGTTACAGCAAGTATGCAGGTACTCAATCCAAGCAGGAATGTGGTATCAAAGATATATACATATACGTAACTAGGGTATCTGGCGGCATGTTCCCCCTGAGAAAATTTGGGCTTTTCAAGGCTTTATCACGTGGATATCTGTGGTAATTTTAGTCCACTCAAGCAGGTTCTATGAATAGCACTGCTGTAGTTGTGCATGTGTGTTACAGAAAAAAATTCAAGGGGGGACTGAGTCACACCACAAGGGGTAGTGGTAAAATTCCCTACTTTGCACCCCTCACCGTAGAAATCATATATGATTATGAGAGAATGCTCAAACATGAAGTGGGCGACAACAGTACAATACAGTTTTACTACATTACATATGCATGTACGTATGTAAGTATGTATGTATGTATGGATGGATGGATGTACGTACATATGTATGCACATGCATAAGGTGAACAACAAATTTCAGAAATATCCAGTGTAGAACACTACCCTTCTCCATGTGTACCTATAGCAACTCACTCTTCACATTTCAGAGACTTAACAGGTTCTGGAGGTGGCTCAGATGACTGGTCTGAAGAGACGAAAGAACACGTGATAGATGTCAAGCAATGCAGCGTCTAGAAATGGGGGGACTAGGTATAGGTGAAGTTATGTAGGTATCACTCTATCAGTGTAGTTATATTGAAAAATAATGCACTGAGTCAATTTCATAAATACACTTCTCTCATTCCCGAAAATACATCAAATATTTGTAATACTCACTATCCCACCACAATGAAAATTTATTCATGAGAGGGCTTCTATGAAGTCAGCTTGTAAAAATAAAGCCGAACTACTTCAATCAACACACACACAAGTATTCAAGTTTCCATGTGTGAAATATGTACATGTGCATGCACATGAAGCACACAGTGGAACCCCTCTTGTCCAGACACCTCCATTGCATACACCCATCTACATACAGTAATAGGGACACATGTACATATTGTATTGGCAATGGAAGGTACGCTAACAGCTCCTCCCATCACAAGCACTGCACACACAGCTGCTGAGCAGACAACATTACAGTACCGAGAAGCCTTTGTTTGTTTGCATTTAAGAATCCAACAAATTATCCCACAAATCTATACTGAACAGTTCACACTACTTGTGTTGCCACCATTGCTGAAAGTCAGTATAATTCCACACAATGTGTATGTCCATTCAGATCATATTTCTATGCCAATCACGCAAAAACAAGTACTTCTTGTCTTAGTCCGTTGAAACTTGAAACATTTCCTTGGTTAAACTTCCATTAATTTCATTCAGGTTTCGCTGGGGGTGGGTGGCGATCGGATCCAACGGGAGGGGAGTGGCGAGAGAGGAACGTGCAATTGTGCAGATCAGCTGGCTACATAGGTGAACCTCATTAATTATATGTATAGTAGGGACTGGTCCACTTGCAAAAATAAAATTGCAAATTACAGCTAAGTTCTTGATTCGCAAAATATATGTCCCACGAAAATTACCACCTATATGGTAACTAATTCTGCATAAAAGTACACTTCACACAAATTCCCCATACAGACCCAAACATAAGTTGCTACACTGGTGAAAGTACAACACAAAGAGTCTTAAAGCTCCCATTCACAAGTGTTAAATTCTACACTAGGAAAAAGTTCACAGTGAACATGCAGGCAGACGTACTGGCCTGAACGTAACCTCACCTTCAGATGCTGACCCCAACACTTGGCCAGAACCAGACTGCTGGGGTCTATCAATGTCAGGGTCATCTTGATGGGCCAACAACCTGCAATGGCCAGACTATGTAGCTTGTAACAATGATAGTGGATGTCAGTATGTACGTATGTGTGTGTAGTAATCATGCAGAGTAAATTCAGAATCAGTGATTCTAGACTTGAATATTGTTATAAACGTATACATACGTATATGCTGATAGCATATATTATACTAAGCAGAATTTCAGAATACTTTTCATTATCAATGATAGTTGAATCCAGGAGAATCCCAAAAGCTTTCATTAGATTCAATGCATGAGTTAGATACTCCATGTGAGTTAGTTTCTTATTGATTTTTGATCATTGTTGTAACCTCAAAACTCTCCCACAACACAACAGACATTGGGTACCATTCTCTGTAATTCAAAAATGGCCCAACAAAAAACAGGGAGAAAATTGACAACGGTCGACTCTTCAAAAAGGACACATCTGCATCCCAGCACACTGCCAATATATCAAACCCTAACCCAACCCTTCTCCAAAGGCTAACTTGTAACACACGAAAATCGCACAGTACAAAAATGGAAAAGGTCCATTCAGCACAAGTGACCTGTAGTGATAATAGGGGCTGATCCATTGATATTCACACCATATAAGGATTCAAATTGCATTTCAGCACAAATTTAAATGAAACATGCAAGATGCAAAGGGCCAGTTTATGTTCACAATCAATGCAGATTCCCATTTCATTCTAGTTAGTAATGCTGCATCCACTATCACAGTATGCACTAAAATTTTCACACAATTCCTGAAAAACATTCATCATGAAGGAGAGTAGGGTAAAATGGGGCAATTTGGGACAGCAGGTCAAAAGCAGTATCAACTACAAGCTACAAACATTATTTCTTGTCTGTGTTGTCCCATGAATTGGGAGTTCAGCAGTAGTATGTCTAGACAGCTTAACCATAGCAGAAGTAAAGGCCCTGTCCCGAATTACCTCAGTGTGAGTATCTATGGCCAAATTACCCCGCTTTACCCTGGGTCTGTCGACGCGGGACTAGTTTTACCCTAGAGGGAACTCGTCGGAAAAAAGGTCACTCTGCTGGATAGAAATATTCTATTAGCGACTAAAGTTGCACCAATGGTCAGGTATGTGGTAAGAATGTGAGCACTAGTTTGCTATGCTTACCACTCCATTGCTTGAGGTACCCCTTGGTTACCGGTGGCGGCTAAAGACTTTTCCCTAATGCAATTGAAAAGAAACTCAGTAAATTCATTACAAAATCAATGTAGCTTATCATAGGGAAACATTCAGTTCCATGCACATACGCTCTATTTCTGGGAAATCCCATTTCAACAAGAGCCTCTACAGGATCAGACATTTTGATGGGTAATAGGGGATTCCCCTTGTCCTACCTGGCGGCATGTCTACCAGCTATGACGTCACGCGTAGCCGAAGCCTTGGAATATCTGTGCACATGCTCACATGCTGCTATGCCGGGAATGAGTATACACAAACAGATAATTCACATGTGAGATAACCTAATGAAATCAACCCAGCTCCCTGATCTGCTATTATTTCAACACTTAGGTATATATGCATCATAAATCATCTAACATAGTGGGTCAGGTGTGCCCGCATTGAAATAAAACTAGATGTATGCAAAGCATAGTACTCGCTAGGTGCAGCTAAATTTGAAATCAGAAAGAAGACTGGATCAGATTTTAAATTACCATGCATGACCATGTAAATGGGGATGAGAAATGGCAACTACAGACCAAGGAGCATATGCAGCTGTATGCAGGGCAAGGAGCCTATGTGGCTGTATGCAGACCAAGGAGCATATGCAGCTGTATACAGACCAAGGAGCCTATGCAGCTGTATGCAGGGCAAGTGATTTTGAATTGCATGAATCACGAGATGCAAATGTGTTTTGTGCATATTTGCTTTGATTTGCAATAGATTAAATTGCATTGTTTCATATTTCTTATAAGTTTGCTTTTAAATTATTTTGCATTTCGTCATGCACATTCGAACCACTATTGGATTCAGAATGCTGTGCAGTTTAAAGGAAGAATTGATTCAAAATTTCTTTTAGTAATGATTGTTTTAACAGACATTGACATTAGTTGGTCCTAGTCTGGTGTGACCAGATCATAGACCAGGCCAGGATTTGTTGGCCAATATCCCGATTTGCTAACTATTGAAATTACGTTTGTACTTTCAAAGATGTTGAAACTTCTGTTCCTGCACTGAGTTTTGCCAATAATTAAAGCTGTAGTTGGGTTGCTATGGACATATGAAATAAAATGTCTGAAGTGGACAAGAAAATAGAAAGAAAGATTGCAATCTGAATTCGAAGCGATGTCGCACAACTGTCTTTCTGCTCATCACCATGCATTAAACATACGACCTTTGTTCAGATTAATAAGAATCCCAAGGGGGGAAAACTGAGAGGCCCATATCTCAGTACGAACTAAATCGGTCAGATTCGATCACAAAACTCGAATAACACGCGTCTTCGTGCTTTACCCAATGCGTACGACCGTCGATGTCATGCGTAGGAAGATACTGCTGAATTTGAACTCGAAATGGGAACATTCATGTAGGCGCCATTCATAAATGGCGACAGTGATGGCTAGAATTTTTACCGAATGAACTCGAACCCTTGCGGAGGTGAAGGGAAAGTCTAACGAAATAATAAATCATCTCGGGGTATTTATTTATTCTTTCATTAAAGAGTAAAAATGCGGATAAATCTTCAAACATGTGGCCGTCACACAAAGAAACGTGAGTTTTCACCTTTTGCCTAGTCTGGCGTTGCCGACCCAATCTCGCTCGGCCATTTTTGGGGACTGACGTCACCGGTGACGTCAGTCCCCGAAAATGGCCGCGCGAGATTGGGTCGGCAACGCCAGACTACCTTTTGCCTTTATGCTGGATCAGTAGTGCGTTTAACGACACGTTTCGCCCATAATGTCAAAGTTCCTTTATGCCCCTACGAGATAGTACCATTTACGAATGATGTACCTGCCTGCTTTTGTAGTAATTAGCGTCCAAAGTGGCAATTTTGGGCCAAACTTTCCACCTTTGTTACCCGAAAATTAATCAAATGCGTGGGTAGCTCAAACCCACTCCGCTAACGCGACGGAAATGTCACGAAAAATTCGGTCCGGGACCAAAAGTGGTCCGCCCGGACCGATGTTGGTCAGCAATAAGTGGTCCGACCGTGCGAAAACTAGTCCGGTATCACAGCGTTGGTTAAATTACCCTGAACGTTCTCCAGAGAGTAATTTATGTCCCCATATTAGTAACTATTAAATTCTTGCAATAAATCTTTTTTATCCTGTGTCGTCATTCATGCGAGTAGCTTCTATCCTCTAGTAGCGAGATCGCCAAAGTATACGCCATTTTCTTTTGACGTCACTGAGGATGTTTACTGGCAATAGTGTATCCTAAGCGCTATCTATAAGAGGAGGGCTCTTGCCTCGTGGGGCATTTTAGTTTTATTATATTTAGTCTATACAGTACTCATTTTTATCTTTATGTATATTTATATATTGTTATTATATTTTAAATTGTTAAAAAACTGTGAAGTATATCGAAAACACACACACACACACTTCAAACACACACACACACACATGCACACACACACACACACACACACACACACACACACACACACACACACACACACACACATATAAACACACACACACATGCACACACACACACACACACACACACACACACACACACACACACACACACACACACACAGACACGTACATGCAAGCACGGCTGCGTGCACACTTGCACATGCACACACACACACACACACACACACACACACACACACACACGCACACACACACGCCCCACACACAAACACATACACATACACATGCACACACACATTAAATCAATTTAAACATTGATAAACAACGGTATTATTATTATTATTATACTAGTACCAGGTTTTTCAGTGCCTACGTATGCTAGTACTAAATTCTTTTAACTAAAAACTAAGAACTATAAATCTAAACCACTTTTATAGGTACCTTGTACTAGTTTTGGCATGCCAAAAGTGGTGCCAAGAGTGGTCCTCTCTAGGACCAGTTTTGGCAAAGGAGGACCACTTTTGGCAACTAAAACTTGTCCGGCAGGACCACTTTTGGCAGCTAAAAATAGTCTGGGGGACCACTTTTAGCCAGGACCAATTATCGCATGACAGTACACCAAGTTGAGAGGAGCAATTGCAATAGAACCATTGTTCGATCTTATAGCTTGTGTGTGCCGTCACTTGTAGCTACATTCATCATACACTAAATAGACACTTAGTGACTCAATTTTGCATACAGATATAGTATTACACCATTATTTCTCTGTCAATCCAAAGACTCTTTTTACTGAACCTATGTCACTGACTCGTGTGCATGGTAGATGATCCATCTAAAGCATACAACACTAACAATATATTTTGTAGACACATGTATGATACTGGGATCATATTTGCTAAAAGTGAGGGCAGCAAACTCCCCAACCCCCTGCCCCCCTGCTTCCTTATGTCTATGACACTACATAGATCTTATAATTAGGGACATTTATCTACTACACTACAGCAATGTGCCCAGTCCAACCAAACTCTGTCAACTCTATGTCCATCTAGCCACATGTGTGCATATAACCCTATGTCTGTCTAGTCCTATGCATGTCTAATAGAACTATATCCTTTTGCCCATCTACCTGTGTGCAACAAACAAACCTATCATGTTCCATTTTTTACGATCTGACAATTCTTCCATACATCCTTTTCCATTTTTATGTTATAGGTGGAAGCTATGGTGGAAGGATGTATTTCATGCAGTGCTAGAGTAAGACTACAAAGGGGTTGAGACGCATGGAGCCATGGTTACCCTTATAATGACTTCGCATAATACTGCATGACATTGTACACTATTTAATATATTATATACATTGTCCACAGTGCCCGAAATCACACAAAACATTAGTATTACGAGTTATATTATATACAACAAAGCATCTGGCCCTAAAAATATACACCTGGTCTTGTGTTCTCATGGGATATAGAACAATGAACATACTATAGATCCTTCTTTTCCTAAGATCAATGGTCCTCACTAACCATATGGAAACCACGGTACCAGGTGGTCTGGACCTTTTATATGCATTTAATCGTACAGAAATAACTGTTAGTCTTTGTGTTACTGAGCGACTTCGAAACCTTGGTAGTTGCATACCTCACTATGAAATGGATAACAGCTGTTTTTGATGTACCCTATAGCTATAGTCTTGATGAAGTAAAACAGATCAAATTTCAGCAGCATTAGTTAAATAAATCTGGATTTGGCTTGAATCCTAGTATTAATAGAAATCTGACATGCAGGCCTTTATTGACTTCATCTAGTTATTTCACATTGGCGTTACCTGATCATGCACACGCTCATTCCTGACAACATGGTTAGAGATTTTGTAGAGCTTCAGCTGCACTTTGGTGAAACCCTTGCCAAATATTTAAGGAGTGCAACCATAGACACACAATAACCAACTATATGTGCAACACGATTCTATTACTTCACTCTCTGTACAGGGATCAATTGCAATCACATCATCACAGTGATTTCAAAGAAGAGAAGTAATATATCATTATATTATACTAGATAATGATGCGATACAATTAAATAGAACCAAATAATATGGCATTGTGCTAGTTATATATAAATATATATTATTACTACTAGGGGAGAAGGCGGCCTTCGGCCGCCTTCTCCCCTAGTTCGGGTGGCGGGTGCAACCCTTATATCAAGTGAAGAGGTTGTGTTCAGTGAATTTATCCAATTATTGAGTGTAATTTCTATATAATGAGTAAGCCCCCCCACCTACCCACAGGTACAAACACACACACACACACACATGTACACACACACACACACACACACAGGCACACACACACACACAGGCACACACATACACACACACACACACACACACACACACATACACACACAAACACATACCAACACACACACACACACACAAACTGACACACATCAATGCATGCACACACACACACACACACACACAAACTCACACACATCAATGCACGCATACACACACACACACACACACACACACACACACACACACACACACACACACACACACACACAACATACACACATGCCCGCGCGCGAACACACACACACACACACACACACAAACTCACATACATCAATGTACGCGTACACACACAAACACACGCCCGCACACACACACACACACACACACACACACACACATGCACACACACACACACACACACACACACACACACACACACACACACACACACACACACACACACACACACACACACATACATACACACACACACACACACGTACTCACACACACACACACACACATGCACACACACACACACACACACACACACACACACACACACACACACACACACACACACACACACACACAGACATACACACACACACACACACACGTACACAGACACACACACACACACACACGTACACACACACACACACACACATACACATATAAATCCTGTATAAATTTCAAACCATTGCTAGCAATATTCAAATATTTTAATATGGCCGATTCATTTTGTTGGTAGCCATCTCTGCTCTTGTTCTCAGAGGATAAATATTCTGCTATATAGCCAACAACACTCGTCAGCTATTGGTGCGCACACACATGTACAAAACACACA
>CAUJGJ010000309.1:290000-295000 GCA_963170055.1 Halisarca cf. caerulea | reverse complement strand
AAGCTTCCCCCCACTGGATAGAACCCTGACCTGAACCAATTGGTAACCTTATCCATGGTATATTAGACTTTTGCTGTTAGTCTTCCCCCTTTTTCAGGAGCAATCAATTGCCGTGATAATTGAAGGGTTCAAACTGGCCAAATGTATGGCATAGATTCAATTCATCTATACACATGTCATATACTAATGATCCAACTACATGCCATTGGGAACACAGTCCCCAGACATTATGACTAAAATTCCTTGTTGTGGTGTTTTAAAAGTTAATGAAATTGACAACACAAAAGCCACATAAAAGAGACTGTCCTACTGCATGTAAATGATTGTAATTGCATGTACAAAGTGCTCTTCATTCCACAGGTATGCCAACTCAGTGGGAGTTAACTTTTCAGTCTTTGACGGTGAATGTGAACTAAGGAAAATGGCAGACTCAATGGAATCCTGCAAGCTGCTGGTCAGGCTAAAGATTCCTAACCCTTTGTCTGATATACAGGTAATTTATGCATATTATGCACAGTATGCCTATTATGTTAACTTTACACAATATTAATATCATACACCAGTGGCGGATTCAGAGGGGGATCCAGTGGTGCAAAGGAACCCCCCTTTGCCAAGAATGTGAAAAAATTACAATAACCTATCAAACTGTGTTGCCAGTTAAACTTTGCCGGATTCCGGCAATAGTACCTAGAACAAATACACAACCTACAGTTGTGCACTTTTCTAAGATACCTACCTTTTAGAATACTATGAATTACTCACAAAATTCCCCAATTTGAACAAACAGAAGAGACTTCAAAGTATTTTTAGGCTGAGTTATCTTTTTAGTCAGTGGCGACAGCTCGAGGGGATACCCTGGCATCATCCATAATGGTATTCATTTGAAATCATTAATGAATACTATTATGAATGAATTTGATATCGTGGTAGCCTTTCCAATCGCGATCGCTGAAAAAAATTAGGAACCACCCTTTCAGAAATCCTAGATCCGCCACTGTACAATATTAATTTTATAGTCCTGGACCAACCATTACGTATAGAACATATGCTGTGGACTGTAATATATATGGGAATAATTGCAAATAGGTAAATTTTATAATAGTGGAGTACTACAGCATTATAATCATGTAGGATTGATCCGGAAAAGACATGGCCACCAGTGCAAGTTAATTTTTGCTCACACTAGCCTAAAGAAAATGTGGTTAAAAAGTTAATTTGTTAACCCTTCTTCTAAGAAATCCAAAGCACATGTAGGGGTGATGTATGTCTCCGCAATACCATTACCACTTACACAAAGACGAGCAAAGAGCTAGATGAGCATGCATGGGGCTATCAGTATATACATATATGGGGCTAGATAGGTATGGGGCTAGACAGAGTGTTATGGACTGATTGTGCATGCACTGTGCAAATACCTACATCTTGCACACAGTGCACAATATGCTGTGGGGAATAGGAATTTGTACATGCAGTGTACAGAGTTCAGCTGTATTCTGTCTAGACCTATATAGCCTGTCTACTAGCCTCTTGTCTGCCCCATGTCCCTGTCTAGCCCCATGCTCATCTAGCCTTATGTATGCCCGTTGCCCACTTAGCTCTGTGCCTGTTTACATGCAGCTAACACTTAATAAATATTAAGTCTTGTTCCAAGCTAGTGTGATTAGGGGATCAATACTTCTTTGAGAAAGACTATTTTTGCACATTCCTGTGCCAATCTTACTTCCTTTTACCATTAAATTTTCTTTTATCATAATTCTATTGTTCTGTAGATGGGAATGAAGTTTGGAGTTACTGTTGAACAAGCATGCCACCTTATTGATGTAGCACAAGAACTTGGACTGTCTGTTTGTGGTGTATGGTGAGATTATAAACACATGCAATATGCGCCTTTTACCCCCTACAGCCAATACACACAACTGCAGAATCCAGATACACAATAACATGATATTACATAGAATCAAGCGTACATTCACGTAGGAAATCGTTTTCAAAAGGAGTCTAGCTAGTATACAATGTAGCCAGTTAACGTTGGAATAAATAAATAATAAACAATGTTAAAAATATAGGAAATTAATTCAAAGTACTTTGATTTCCTCATAGCTTCCATATTGGAAACTGCGTAGACTATGCAGTCTATAAAAGAGCTATTCATATGAGCCGACAAGTGTTTGACTATGCAAGAGATACTCATAGAATCAACATGACAGTCTTAAACCTGGGAGGAGGGTTTCCAGGAGGGGAAGATCGCTTGGAAAGGTTCCAGGGCATTTCGCAAGTAATCAAAGAGAGTATTGCAAGCACTTTTGATGATACTGTTGGTCTACAAGTGATGGCTGAACCAGGAAGGTTCTTTGCTACGTCACTTTGTGAGTCATTCATGAAGGTGATCTCTAGAAGGACATTGCAGGAAAATGGCCACAAGGTACATAAGCAATTTTTTGATGTTACTTTCTCTGATTGTGAAGAGTATAGATTTCAAAATGCGTGACTGATAACCAAATTGGCTGTTTGCAATATCATGATCACAATTAATAATGTTATATCTTTTATAGGAGTTTCTGTACTATTTGAATGATGGCATCTTTGGATCCTATATGTTGGTAACTTTCATTCTTCACATGAAGCCAACATTTGTCCCTTTGATTTTTTCAAACAAACACGTACCGGTAAGTCATGCCATTCTATATTATATATTTTATATATATTTTTACACAGAATAGCATATAATTACGGTTCCTACACTTTAGTGGCTATGAAAAACCTGTCACACAATTGCACCATGCATGTTCCATACATCTGCCCACAGATACATACACACAAGAACAAGAGTCTTGTGATGCATTACAGTAATAAGACTAAATTTGTCACAAAATTTCAATGATTTGCTGAGGATTTCATATTTATTACACTAAGCCTTCTCGATTTCTGATATATAGGTAACAACACAGGAACAGCCTGACATTTGCTACAAAAGCACAATGTTTGGTCCATACATGGCTCCAATGGATGTCCTAAGAAATGACACTGTTCTGCTTCCTGAACTGAATGTTGGGGACTGGGTGCATTGCAAAGGTATATAACTGTTTATGTATATCCCTCCGGAATTTGAAGGAAACTCTCAATATATTATTATCATCATAATAATTATTCATACTGTTTTACTTGCAACCTCATTATAAATACACTTTAGTCACACGGTCATATCTTTTGCTCCTCTTCTTTGCTAGACATGGGAGCCTACACTACAGGGACTGTCACTCCCTTTCACTCCTTCCCTCCACCTGAAGTAAAATATGCTGTATCCACAGATAAGATGTATGTGTGTGTGAATTTTGCTTGTACAAATATATGTACATAGCACAGATGTGTTATACTGTATCAATAGCTCCAACACATATATAGACATTCTTCGTTATTTGTATATTATTATAGTACAAGTGATAAAATGTGCACTTTTTATACTGTCACATGCTAGATCGAAGGACATTAGGCATGCATACATGTACTGTATATGCTGCAATGTGATGTACTCATAGCTATATACAGTTGAACCTCACTATAATGAACCCTGGATACAATGAACTCCCTGATATAACAAACATAGACCTTAATAGAATGTACACCTATTTACTCTATGTAAATGAACCCTGATATCGCGAATACCCTGATATAGTGAACACCCTGATATAGTGAACCTTTTCAGTGGTCCCGGGGGGGGTCGTTATACTGAGGTTTGACTGTATATATATATATATATATAGGTACTTATTAAAGACAATGTGTGTCAGCTGTTAATAATAATATTATAATATTAAAAAGGTTAATAATAATATATATATAATACATAACTACATATAGTCATGTATGAAAAGATCCTCTGCATAGCACCACAAATTAAAAGATAGATTTGTAATAATAATCATATTTATTCTTTCATCTCACAGCGATCTGATTGCCTCTATGTTGAATAAATCCTTTCAAGAAACTGATGTTGAATCTGAAGTTGTTTACATGCATTTCATTTGAAAAAAATATTATGTAATTAAATTTCTATAACTTTGTCTGCTACCATTGATAATCTTATAATGATTTCATCAAAGTGTACGGAGTCTTCACTGTTTACCGGAAGTTATAGTATATACAAATCCGTTCTGGATCATCAAAACATCCGTTTTCCATGCATGACCATATAACTAATAAACAGATTGTCATGTCTCCGTTTTCGTTAACATGAACATGAACGACCAATCATTGGATTCTTTGTGGAATACACTTCAAAATGATGTGTGATTGAGTATATTCGACCAAAACCACAAAGTGCCCCCTTTTCATATAGACAGTCACATGACTGTATGAGTTGGTCAGATTAGAGGAATGCCGGGTTATAGATGTGTATATGTTGGATTACAGAGGTTTCGCTCCAGCACACATTGTGCAGCTGTATCCACTATATATAAAGAGGGTGTATGGTGAACAGAATTTAATTTACATGTCTTAAACCTACAGTCTGACATTATGCACCAGTTACATGATCAGCTCATCCATTGTCATAATTCAGATCACAAATTTTTAAAGTATGTTTATAATCAATCTTCAAAGAAAGTACATGCAACCTCCAGTTGGTATAATTTTGCAAGTTGCTATTCATATTATATATATATATTATTACATATTATATGCATATTATATATATGAAATGCATGTGCATACATATTAGCAGCAAGCTATAGCTCTTAATATATAGCAAACTCTGTCCATTATAGTTTCCAAATAAATGCATACAATTGTCACATGGAAAGCAACCTACAGTATGACTATAGCAAATCTTTTATGCAAAATTAAGAGAGAGCTATTATCACAAGTATATGATAATATGTATGCATGTTCCCCTGTGCATATTACATTTGTGTATACTATAATTACACATCTAGCTCCACACTGTATGTACAGTACATGCATGTTGTGCAATAGAACTGTAGCTGGAAAAATGGCATACCATG
>CAUJGJ010000309.1:225000-285000 GCA_963170055.1 Halisarca cf. caerulea | reverse complement strand
CTTGCATACAGTTAGTTATCACTACACACACGTTAAGGGTAAATACTGCTTATCACTATTCATGTCTAATTGGTGATCAGTGGTTGGATAATACCATTATACTGCATATCCCACAACTTCCCTTGCAAGGTTGTCAAAGAACTCTACATACATGTTCTTCACCTCTTTACTAGTCCACTAAACACATACTAGTTATATAACAGCTACATACACATTCTTGGAAAGCTAGTGCAATCTATACTCCATTATAATTCTGTATGCTGTAAGATCATTATAAGTATTTGCAATCACACACATTGCATATACTTTTTTTTGTCAAGAATTTTGACAATGTTTTAAATGTGGTCTCGAGCTCCCCAATACCACTACCCCCACAAACCTGTGTATATTAAACCTATATATCGACACATGCAAGCTCTGCACAACAAACATGTACCTACCGCGCGCGTGTCAACACCCAAGCCAAGACCTCAGATAAATTTAAAAGGTGCTGAGTTCTAAATTGCAGTTGTACACGGCATAAATTTATAGTTTACTTACCAGTCGATTCTCTGTACTTGACAAAGATCACATCACACACTCTTGAACAAATAAATATTTGTCTTGAGGTCCGATATCCTACGATCGAAATGTAGTTTCCTGGTTCTGTATGGTTACTGTTATTGACAGGCTTCAGTTGCCAGTCACGGGGTTTTAGTCCGCCCCCGCCTCGGGGCAAGGTGCAGCTCCACGAATGGTCTCCTCGACCGTTCTACAGCCTCAAGTTGTAATTTTGGGACCATCTAAAGGCTCACAGACGCAAATGCGTTCGTATGAAAACAGGTACTGCACTCCTGCAGTAGTCCTCTCCATATAACTCGAGGAAGATGGAGCGAAAATGTAAATGCCTAGGCTAGCCTCGGTCTATGCATAGATACTACAACAGTATAAACTATGTGGTTTAATCAAAGACCTCTGTCTGTTGTGAAAGGGGCAGTAGGTGGTTGCTGATGCTGACTTGATCCAAACTCCAAGGTCCCTCCACAGAGTTATAGGAGACTGTCACATCCACTTGGATTAGACAGTCTATAGGAGCTCTAGGAGTCCAGGAGCTGCAGAGTCCAGGAGCTCTAGGAGTCCAGGAGCTGCGGAGTGCAGGAGCTCTAGGAGTGCAGGAGCTCTAGGAGTCCAGGAGCTCTAGGAGTCCAGGAGCTGCGGAGTCCAGGAGCTCTAGGAGTCCAGGAGCTGCGGAGTGCAGGAGCTCTAGGAGTCCAGGAGCTCTAGGAGTCCAGGAGCTGTGGAGTCCAGGAGCTCTAGGAGTCCAGGAGCTCTAGGAGTCCAGGAGCTCTAGGAGTCCAGGAGCTCTAGGAGTCCAGGAGCTCTAGGAGTCCAGGAGTTCTAGGAGTCCAGGAGTTCTAGGAGTCCAGGAGCTGCGGAGTGCAGGAGCTCCAGGAGTCCAGGAGCTGTGGAGTCCAGGAGTTCTAGGAGTCCAGGAGCTCTAGGAGTCCAGGAGCTCTAGGAGTCCAGGAGCTGCGGAGTCCAGGAGCTCTAGGAGTCCAGGAGCTCTAGGAGTCCAGGAGCTCTAGGAGTCCAGAAGCTGCGGAGTCCAGGAGCTCTAGGAGTCCAGGAGTTCTAGGAGTCCAGGAGCTCTAGGAGTCCAGAAGCTGCAGAGTCCAGGAGCTCTAGGAGTCCAGGAGCTCTAGGAGTCCAGGAGCTGCAGAGTCCAGAAGCTCTAGGAGTCCAGGAGCTCTAGGAGTCCAGGAGCTGCAGAGTCCAGGAGCTCTAGGAGTCCAGGAGCTCTAGGAGTCCAGGAGTTCTAGGAGTCCAGGAGCCGTGATAAGACAGGGCAGAGGTGGGCCGTAGCTAATGGCCCAACCCTCATAGATATCATACACTCCTTCAATCCCCAGAGTTACCAATGTTTATCAGTTGAGTTGACTGCATCCATAATTACATACAGTCGAACCTCACTATAATGAACCCTGGATACAATGAACTCCCTGATATGACAAACAGATAGACCTTAGAATCTACACCTATTTACTCTATGTAAATGAACCCTGATATAGCGAACCCCCTGATATAGTAAACCTTTTCAGTGGTCCCGAGGGGGTTCATTATACTGAGGTTTGACTGTATAAAAATAATTACATGCATATTATACAACTTAAGGAGTTGCAATGGCTCACAGTTACAAGGGATGCTGTGAAATTGTGCAGAGAGGAGGACAATGTCAGAATGGTACCAAGATATGGCAACTAAATCCAAGCTGAGTTTGCTGCATAAGATCTTTGATCCTGGCTTAACCCAGAGATGCTGGAGAGTGCAGGATAGGGTCATCCGCTCTATGCTCATGAAACTGAGGGGTGGCACTGCTCACTTCCAAGTGGAGACAGGCAGGTGGCAGGGAGTAGCACGAGAATATCGAGTTTGCCGGGAGTGTGATGATGGCATGATTGAGGATGTGCACCATTGGATGTTGAGCTGCCCTGTCTGGTCAAATCAGCACCAACCCATAATTACATGTGCTTGTGAGCCAACTAGTGAATTCAATGATTTGAGTACAGATGTAAAGGTTGTTGTGATTGTGGACCAAGCTTGCAGAGATCACAAGATTGCAAAATTCTTATGTGTAATGTGGTGTGCCTGCTTCAGCTGATCTGCCTCACGGTTATTTTTTTTTTTCATTCTGTTCTATTACGACTTTGTGCCTCATTGGCATGCATGTTAATAAAGATTAATTGATTGATTGATTGATTGATTGATATACAGTGAAACTCATCATAGCGACCACTCAAGGGACCCAGTGATGGTGGTTTTTGTAGACAGGTGGTCCTTATACAGAGGATGCACTGGTATCACTGAGGTGAACCATGGAGCAGCCAACAGTGGTCTCCATAGACAGGTGGTCTTTCAATACAAGTGGTCTTTAGGACAGGTTTCACTGTAATATTATAGTGAATTAATGACTACCTGTATGCAAGGATCACCTATCTATAAAGACAACTATAGGCAGACCCATGGTACACTGCAACAATAATTGTATATACCTCCACATAAGGACCACCTCAGTCTCGTACCCAGCCCCTTCCGCAGGCCGCCATTTTATTCTATGTCAGGTAGAATAAAATGGCGGCCAGCGGAAGGGGCTGGGTATGAGACTAGGACCACCTGTCTACAAGGAACGTTATATATGCAGCCTTTGATTGACCTTCAAAAAGGCATTTCACCATAAGACTGTAGTCAAGATGGTGCAGTACAAGGAAGGTAAAGAACCGTTATGATGTGTGGGTACCAATTAGGTCATCTCAACATTTAGCTTATCATTTCTACCCTATTTACACCAGTTACAGCATCTATCGGGGAAGGAGTAACTTTGCTCTACAAATGTATTGTATCAGTACTGTAACACATATCATGTATGCTACTTACAAGAAATGTGCATGTCACACGACAAATTCATACTTTAACATTGCATTGGTTGTGGCACAAAAGGGGATGAACAAGCTACTACAGGAAATTACATGCAGGTGATATCAAAATAACACTAAGCTGGATATAGACTGTCATGATGCAACTTCATTTATGTGATATGTAGTGAAAGTGTGTAAGCTGAATGTACAGTTTTGGTTTCCTGCAGTAACTCCAAACAGTGGCTGTAGCATTCGTAATGTGAACTTTCCTGCATTCTTGTTGTTAGGAAATGAATTCAGAAAAGAACCTGAAACACACTGAGTATGAACAAATCATATCCTTGAAATTAAACAGTGCCAAGTGGATTAAAATAACTTGTTCCATAATTTCAGACAGTTTGCTTTGCAAAGAAACATTTCCACAGGAACAGACACACTACCTTGTCTGTCAACTGCTATGACTGTTCCAGCCACCTTGTGCAGGTTCAAACTGGCTATATGTTGAAGATACACATCAAAGCAAGCATTTCCACACAAACACTTCTTGGCCAAATCCAAACGATGGCAGAGAACAACAGGAACACATGTAGCATCGTAAGGAAGTCTACAGTGATGCAAGAAAATCACAAAATAAATAAACTGCAGTCCACTTAAGTAGAACATGCTTAACTGGAAGTTCTGGACAAGTCGAATGGTTTTGTTTGTCTGTACTCAATTAAAACTGACACAAAAAAACTCTGTTATAAGTAGACACTCTGATAAGTGGAATAAATTTTGCTGTCCCTACTGATCCAACTTATCCAAACTCCACTGTAATTCAATGATAAAAGGAAACTGAACTGATGCTTTAGTCATATGTACTGTATGCTAGCTCTTCAATCCAGCCAGAGTATATGGGACGTCTTGGCACCAAGATGATCTATGTGGGTGTAGTCTCTTCGGGTCTACACACTAGGGATGCAGCACTTAAAAATTGTGTGGGGGTGGTGGGTGGTGTGGTAGCAAACTTACGTATATGTGAACCAAGGGGGTGGAACAAAACATCATAACTTAAGGAATTCATAAGACTAGTGTAAGTGATGACATGACATTAGATTACATGCCCCCCATGCAGACCCGATGGAGGCTAGACACTTTGAATATTTATAGAAGGGAATTGATCGTATTCCCCAAAAAATTGATGTGCAATTATTGTAAGAACTGCCGCAGACACTGCTCTTGTTGACAAGTCAGGCAATTTTTGACCAAATCTATGAAATTCAGTAGAAGTTGAAACTTTTGCAGGGTTAAAGTTTTGTGAATTTTGCAAATGCCTCATCCTTTCCCAATGATTAGGGTAAAGCAGGGTAACTTAGAACAGGGCCTATATTTTATGTTAAGATAAAGCTGCCTAGCCATACTTGTCACTGCTGAACACTCAATTCGCAAAGATATTATTGACCATAAATTTTACCTGAAGCTTACTATTGACACTGCTTTTACATGGCTGTTCCAATTAACCACCTTACCCTACTAGGCATAATAATCTGATTCAGAGTAAACACAGAACCCCCATTGTTCAATGTTCAACCAACAATGGTCCATTGCGCAATAGATTATGTTGTTCATTGTATGAAGAGTCCTTCCAAATGACTGTGTCTTAAGGGAAGAGCCTAGCAACAACCTTGTGAACACATGTCATGTCATTAATAGTTGCCACTCGTGGAGTTAACGCCAGGAACATTACAATGAGGTATTCCATTCACAAAATTTAAAACATGAAAAACTTGCAAAGTCTATATTCATGAAACTTTCAACCTCTACGGTATTCTATGAACACCAGTGTATTGTACTCTGGCAGACCTTCCCATAGCCACGGTCAGGCAAGCTGCAAGGTGGAAATACGTAATTCAAAGTACATGCACACATGGTACTGAATCGGGAACCATTTATCCGTCCTGTGAAAGTACTTGAAAATGGACCAATATTCTTATCCCTCCCTCTAGACTTTCCTGAATCAACTACTGCTGGAACCTGCAACTTCTGTTTAGTCTTTGTGCATATCAAAATACCCTCATATTTACCTGGCTCTTTTAATCGTTCTAGCTGACAGCTCCTTCAAAGGGGGTAAATTAAGATCTCCTCTCCTCTCAACAAGACCAGGTGGGCTGAAAGGATTGCCAAATAAATCCACAGACTCCAGTTTCAACTTAGCAAATGAGTGAGGCAGAACCTCAATTTGATTGTCGCTGGCTGAGAAAAATTTCAGGTTTGAAAGTTTCCCAAAGTTTCTTGGAATGGTTGTGAGTACATTGCAGTCAATCTTCAAATGCACCAGTTGTTGCAGTAAATTGATGTTGTTGGGAAGAGCCTACATCAGATGTAATGAACAGATAAAGCAGACATTTTCATAGGCATATATACAGTACTTGTATACAGCAGTATAATCCAAGTATGAATTTCATACATACTGTACAGTTAGTACATAGCTGCACTGCATTACATACACATATAGTCTATAATAGATACGTCTGTTGTAGACACATCTATTATAGACTGTGTGCACTCAAAACATTGTACAGCTGTACAGGTATGTCCAGGATAAATACTGTGTTGTGCTCCTACAGAATTTTTTAGCTTTTAGGCCTCAAAAGATGGTATCTGAGGTCATTTTAGGCAAATTAAAGCAGTTTCTGATACAGTACACAGATCAGTCTGCATTTGCAATTGTGCATGTATGCTACAGCTAGAATAAATAAAACTACAAAGGGGAGGGTGGGGAAATACCCCTGTGTCCCCCTAAAGAAACCCTGTATGTACACAGACACATGTACCACAAGCATGCATGTGTATTAACATAATTATACCCTTTATAAATGGATTCATGATCAATTCATGACAGTGTTCATTCATAAAAATGAAGGCTGCATAATTTTATTTAGGGGAGGAACCTTTCTGCTGGGGAACCATCCCCCCTCCCCAGATAAAACCCTGACAAGGGTGTCTTTCAGAGGAGAGTGACCCAAAAAAATTTTATGCTAATACGTATTTTCATTTATGATAGGGTTTCTGCTACCCCTACCAATCCCTTGATTCTTGGCTAAAAGAAATTTTGTATAATAAAATTATATTGCCCTAATATGCAACTCAGGTTTCCGCATAGCCTAACTCCCAACATGTAATTACAATGACTGTACTAAATCAAAAGAGATTGATGAGGCAAAATGGATGCATACATAACACAATGACAAGACTCACATGTATACTGTTTCGGCTTAAGTCTATTCTTTTAATGGTAGTTCCGAAAGGCCCAGAACAAACAACAGGAGGAATGTGTTCAATGCCATTCCCTGATAACTTCAGCTCTGTCAACCTACAGTCTTTCAGGAAGTCTGGCAGACAACTTATGTGATTATTGGATAAATCCAGATAGGTTAGATTCTGCAGACGACATATCCGAACATCAATACGTGTGAGACTGATTCCAGTGGCCTCCAACTGCTCCAGTAGACGGGGAAATCCTGTAAGAGGATAGGCATCCTTACTTGTGATCCTTAGCCTTGATTTAGGGATATCGCCATTCTTTAACATCAGATTCGAAGGTTCAAGGTTTGTCACAGAAAGAGTTACCCCAATACCAGGAGAAGCCTGACCAGATGGTGATGCAACTATCCTAAGTAAGCTGAGTAGACTCTTCAGTTGGGATGGTTCCGCCTGAGAATGTATATTGTACTCATGTCAGGGACAAAATATGGTACAGAAATAAAGTTATACAAATACACTGACCTTGCTTAGGGCCAACATATGAGGTGGGTTGTGAAAACAGACAGTGCCTTTCCCTTCTCCTATGAACTTGGCATGAATTTTTTTAATATTGTTGAAAATCTGCAAAAATACAAACTCAATCATAGCCTACACAATCACTGTGCCTCTAATACTACACTAACAAAAATGTATATACATACCCTATATCGCATCCCTGAAGGATTTTTACCGGTTTGGACGATTAGATAAGTATTTTTGGCATTAAAATCGTCGACTGCATCTTCAGCCATAACTTCATGTACGTCCTTCTTGCTACTCATAGGACCAATATTCTTCCTCCCTACAAGTACAGTAGCCTTGCATCTGGGCTGCTTGCTGAAAGATCCCTTAGTGGTTTCCGAAGGTAAAACCTCAAAATGGGTTTCCACGTCACATATAATGCGCATTCTACTTCTTCATACACGCAGACTGCCAGTTGTGGCTCAGCTTCGTCCAGACCAAAATGCTTTTTGAACTTCGCAGACAAATTCCCGCCAAAAACGCGGACTCGGGAGTAGAAAATGGCCGCTTACTGTAATTTGCTGATCACAAGCTCAGCGAGCTCGTTTACATCCGAAAAGAGATTCCAAATGAGTATAACAGTGTTCTCTCTAAAGGTAATGCCTATAATTGTCTCTATGTTCATTTCTTGTCCTACTGTGTGTTGTTATGAACTGGGAACTCGGTCTTGTCAAGACATGCTCCGCTCTACTAGTCTAGCCTCTAATCGATGGTCAAGCAGTGCACTTTCAAGGCTAGCCATTGATCACTCGATGTGTTAATAGACCTAAAGTAATAATTACATGAATAAGTCTGTTTAAATTAGCTCTTATTGTTAACCAGCAAATAGGAACATTGTAGAAGTATAGATACACCAACAACAGTAAGCAAGGTTGGAGTATATCCCTCATGTTCTTGTTATGGCATGGTCTGCTCAACTGATCGCTAATCTTGATAATGGTATTATTTCCTCTTCCACGTGTGAGTTGATTTGAATGTGTGAATCAGATTACTTAGCACACTGTCAGAATTGATATCCTAAATATTGCTCCAGTTTGATTTTAATTATTTCTCACTCCATCATTTTGAATGTAGATTGTTGTTTTTTTTTTTACCGCAGGGTAGATTGGAGCTCATCACTGGTGTATCTTCATCATCTATGCGATTAGAGGTCTTTGATCGTGATGACAAGTCAGTGTGCACACTGGATAATGATGATGCACAATTGATAAATTACCCCATCCGGGATGGCATGCGTATACATGTACGTAAGTTTTTCTTGTGGTGCCTATGCTATAGCTTAATGTGTGTTCTAGTAGTGCCATACTAGAGAATCTATTGTACCTTTCAAGCAAGTTATAATATGGAAACATTTACCCCATGTGCTTACACGTGAATAGAAAGTGTCTTATGGCATATGTATCTGATCACTGTCACACTGGCTAGTGTATGGTCTAGTATTTTATAGCATAAGATCCTGCAGCACTGAATTTTGGGGTGCACTGAACGTTCATCATTACCTACTGTGGACTCCACTTATGAAGAACCCTGTTATAAAGAACTTCTGCTTATAAAGAACAATTTGTTCAGTCCAAGTTTGTGTGCATACATGTTTCCTCTGTTATAACAAACAAACTCCTGTTATAAAGAACTCGTCACTGCTGCCAGTGACTTTTAAATGGGATTTGAAGTGTATTTTGTGTTCTTGCATGGAAGTGCACAGGGTAGTGAAGAAAAGCATTTAAGAAACTAAAATTTGAGTTACACTATGACCATCAGTGTGAATTATGTCATAATTCTATTATAATACATAATAATGCTGCAATATTTATACCCTGGAATTATACATTAACCTACACTCCTTTTATAAAGAACTACTGTTATAAAGAACAAATCCTTGTGGATTTCTTGGTTCTTTATATCAGGAGTCGACTGTATGTATATTAGAAAGTCACTATAATCAGTTAGACATTAATTGTAGAGCATTACCTGGGGCACATGTGTTTATTCGCTATGTGTAGAATTCACTGTGAGAGGTTTCTATAACGTGTTCCAACTGAACCATATCAAAATGCTAGTTTTATTGTACATACGTACATACTTATAATATTTAATTGTGCTATTTGAACTCTGCTGTACAGTAGTATAATTGTATACCACACTAACTCTACAATCTGTTATTGATCACATGGGGCGCCACAAATGAATCACACATTGTGTAAATGGTCAAAATGACAAAATTATTCTACACAACTTTGCACCCTTAAAGTGTACTATTCCTTTGGGCACAGGTTGTTGGGGATACTCCACTTGTGATGGGTGAAAGTCTTGCAAGTGTACCAAAATATGAGATGAGTAAAGAGGACTATGAGAAACGCACAGGTTAGTGGTGGGTGCTCACCTGTACGGGCTTGCTAATCCAGTGCATTCCTTACCAACCTCTATTGGAATTTTAAAACTAGCAGATAACATTCAGTATTGTGTCAGTTCTTTTCGAGACCATGCTATTAGTTTTTATACACGTAGCATGTGTGTGTGTGTGGGGGGGGGGGGGGTAGATGTGTGTGTGTGTGTGTGGGTAGATGTGTGTGTGTGTGTGTGTGTGTGTGTGTGTGTGGGTGGGTGGGTGGGTGGGTAGATGTGTGTGTGGGGGGGGGGGTAGATGTGTGTGTGTGTGTGTATGTGTGTGTGTGTGTGTGTGTGTGCATGCGTGTGTGTGCATGAATGCATGTGTGTGGGTGTGTCAATGATCAGGTTTACGTGTTATTTATTGATGGGTAGCTGATAGAGATCCAGTAAAGTTTTTGTTCTTGAACCACACAGATTCAGTACTGGCATTTAAGAAGAAACAGAAAATGGGTCGCTTTGCTGAAAAAGATGAAGAGGCTGAAAAGGCAGCCTTAGAAGAAGAGGAAAGGCAAGCAAAGTTGTCAGAAGGGATGAAGGTAGGGGACAGATGTGAGGTTCGGCTAGCAAAAGACTCCGAAGCAAAGCGAGGGACTGTCATGTTTGTAGGTGAGAGCATGAGCAGTGTGTATGTGACAACATGTCTTGCATGTTCTGCTCCTGCGGTCACTGTAAAAGCAGGATTACTGTAAACCTAACTGCTAACAATGGGTACTTTTGGACAAGACAGTAACAAAATAGGTACTTAACAAAGACCACATTCATCAATATTTCTATCTTCGAAAAACTTAGTGACTCTTGCACTTTGCTGCATATCTCCGATCTTAATTGTGCATATTGTGAAGACAAATTCTTTGTGGTTGTTAATACCTCTGCCAACCTCTCCATGCTGCGCAGAGGTCTAGAATGTACTAGCAGGCAGGCAATAGAGGAGTGAGCCCTTAACGATTTTTACAGTAACACAACAAACAGTAACACAAACATAAAAACTGTAAATAAAGTAAAGCATTAAAAACTGTTAGAAAACAGTTTTAACACAAAAGCACCATAAACATATACATTCTGTGTTGTGTGTGCTCAGTGTATGGATAGACAGAGTAAGAACTGCTTTTGGTGTATGGTTTTGTGGATAGCAGAGTTACTACACTTAAGAAGTGTGCTGTTAGTATTTCGCTGTTAAAATTTCCTGCAGCTGAATGTGTATATTCATTCCTGGACATTTGATTGCTATACACGTGTATTTGTGTTGATCTTGTAGGTAAAACAGATTTCAAACCAGGATGGTGGATTGGTGTGAAGTATGATGAACCGCTTGGAAAGAACGATGGAAGGTTTGTGTTTCATTACATACACAGAGTCCTGCTCACCTGTTTGCGAAACTTCCATAGGGTTGCCTTTCAGAGTGTCTGTTCGTATTATTCTTTGATTTTAATTTAATTCATGACTACAAGCCAACTTGAGTCAGATTTTACTTGAGGCTTAAGCACACTGGGTATTTATAATCAACTGTACCTTTTTGTATTGTGGGCGGTGCTTGTTTGCAACATCATCAATTAACGGCTGTTCTTCATGTTCCATTGAGTGTCTTTTAACTGACGTTTGAAGTTTCTCAGATCAACAGAATGGGAAGGCATGGCTACTTTATTGATGCTACACCTGTGCAAACATAAAGCATCATGAAAATGGCAGTATTGCAGAAGCCACAGTAATAACTGCTTGGTAAACCTCTATACCAGACCTTCAAATCCTACTAAATACTCTTAACATTGAATCTTTATAATAACAGCGAGACCTTGCTTATCCGCACCTCAGATATCCAGTCCCCTCGCCTTCCACAGCAGTTTTTACTGGAACGAATTTGCAATAATCCTACTGTACACTATACGACTGATCCCTTGTTTATTCAGTTCCCTCACTTTATTTGCAATTTCATCCAGAACAGATGTGCGTGACTGAGTGAGGTCTGCCTCAATTATGTTTCAATTTGTGAAAATAGCTAGCCCTCGGGCATAGTGCTATAATCAAAGGGCTTCTCACAATCTGTGCATTTGTGCTGAATTTTAGCTGATTGAAGGGTGACGAAACAGGTTTTTGGGTTACATATTTCTTACAGAGGATTATTAACCTATACCCTGGAGCTGTTTCAAACAGCTTGTCACATTTTCTTTCATTTCAACATGTTAGTTTCATGTCAATTGAAAAAGATCTAAAGGACCACCCAAGGCAGTTTGTCTGAAAGGGCTATGTATTCCAAGCTTGCTACCTTTCTTCAGAGTACAGGAATAATGCCTAGTTTAGTATCATCGTTCGCAGACTGTATTATGCAGACCTTTACATACTCGAGCAAGGAAAAATGAGCAAAAATCATTTGAATTAAGAAGATACTATCCCTAGTTTGTCATACTGCAGTAGTACCCCCTTTGAAAGTCCACCTCGTGAAAGTCCACCTCTTTTGTAAGACCGGCTTTGCTGGTTACAAATGTGTACATACCCCATGTTAATCGCCCCTTGCCAGAGACCACCTCTTTTGAGAGACCATCTTTCACAGGTCCCTAAGGGTGGTCTCTAAAGGGGTACTACTGTTACTGTACCTCATATGAAAGCACATAGCTTAGTTTTACAATTCACTGTAATAAGTTAACATACGTAGACCATGTAGGGGGGATTGTTTGTGAAGAAAATTTCCAGAATTTAACTGTTAACAAGTATCACCCTATGCCTTTCGGGTTGTTGGAAAGAAAACATTTGCAAATGCTTTCTCCTTTGCAAAAGTCGCAGTTTTTCTCCTGTAAACGAATCCCTTTCAATATATGGTTTACCTTAGCAAATTGATCCTTTATCAGTTCAGTCAAGTCAGGTCAGGTATTCTTATTTAATGTGGGAATCCGTTAGCCCTTGACAACTAACATGGCACCCACAAATGTTACAGCCAGTACCAAGTTACAACAGTTCCAGTTACGGCAATATATCCACAACTTACATGCACACTGTAGATTTTTCTTTGTAATTGTGTATATCTATTGTAT
Source organism: Halisarca cf. caerulea (assembly GCA_963170055.1). Taxonomy (NCBI): domain Eukaryota; kingdom Metazoa; phylum Porifera; class Demospongiae; order Chondrillida; family Halisarcidae; genus Halisarca; species Halisarca cf. caerulea. The sequence goes on along the minus strand of CAUJGJ010000309.1, from coordinate 272,393 downwards.
TTGAATTTACTACATGTATCCCTTCTTTACATCCCTGCAGTTCTGGTGGAAAGAAGTACTTCTCTTGTCCTCCCAAATATGGAGCATTTGTTAGACCAACTACGGTGACTGTAGGGGATTTCCCTGAAGAAAGCTATTCAGATGATGAACTGTGACATTGGCATTTTAGCACATAACCTGCAATTGCCAGTATCTGTATGTATCAGCAATAGTGACACAGTCTATTTCTTTTCAATGACTGTTGGTATGCATTTTTGTCTGTCAATTTGAATCTGTTTGAATGTACACAATAGTAGGTTTGTTATACTGCATGGAAATTGTCTGTAGCTTAAATTTTCGAATGCATTGGACATGATGCAGAAACTTCAAAGATTCTAACCATGTTGAACGATAGATGGTTGAACCTCATGATCCCATTTGTAAGTGCATAAATGTATATACACACCCACCCACACATGCATCCATGCACACACACACGCACACACACACACACACACACACACACACACACACACACACACGCGTGTACACACACACACGTACACACCCACACACACACACACACACACACACACATGCACCTATATGCATGCACACACAGAATTACAATGGATTATTTAATTTGCTTTTTCAAATTGTTGCATGTGTGCATGTTGAATATTGTACAAGTCAATTTAGTTATTCACATGCCGCTATATAGGATTGACCTGCAGTATTGGTGCATGTATAATTATGCATATTAACCCTATGTGCCTCCAATGGGTCCAAATTGGGCCAATTTTTGATAATTTTTGTAGCTTAGGCTGTTCATCGAAACGCGTTGTTTTGGGTATCAAAATGAAGCTCTACATTCGCAGAATACAAGTAAAGAGTCAAACCCTGTCATAATTCATTTATACGGGTACTGCCTCCTCGAGTCCACGGTGCTCCTCAGATGGTTATTTGTGACGTCATTTTCCGCATAACATAGTATATTTTGCAGTATTTGTAGCCAAAATGGCGTATCGTTGCAGTAGAATCACCACTGAAGAAGTATTAGCTTACATGAAATGCGATCATTCGTCGGACAGTGAGTACGAAACGACTGAGGAAACCTACGAGGAGTTCGTTGGAGTCAGTGCGCTCGACTCAGATATTGATAGCGAATGCAGCAGCGAAAAAGAGAGCAACGAAGTCGACGATATTGATCAGGTTGAAACTGGCGAAGATGTAGTTGACGAACCACACGAGAGTGACCCCCCTTTACTAGTTGGCGTTTCAGATGAATCCTTACCGGTGAGCTATCATGAAATCGGCGTTTCAAATGAATCCTTACCGTTGCGCCATCATGCAATCGACGTTTCAAATATATCCTCACCAGTGAGCCATCATGTAATCGGCATCTCTGATGAATCCTTACCGGTGAGTCATCATGTAAACCCGTACGATTCATCTGACACTTCTGAAAGTTCTGACAAATCAGAGGAAGATCAAGATAGCGTAGATTCTTTGCAATTGTCTGGTATGGAAAGTGCTCATTCTGAACACCTGAGCTCAACGGAGACCCACCGTTCTGTTTCAGATTCTGAAAGCAATGAAGAGGAGTCCTCAGATGATACCCATTCTACACTACAGACAGTACAGTACGCACGAGGAACTAGAACGGTACGTGCAAGGGGGAGGGGTCGTGGCTCGGGCATTCTCAGAGGTGCAAGAGGTGGCAGGAGGGGGCGAGGAGGTCGCTCTCAACTTCAGCGTAGCAACTACCTAGATTTTATTCCACAGGAAGCTAGACCGATTAGTGACAAGGACACGGATTTTGTGGAATGGAGTGAATTTATGCCGCTCCGAGAGCCAGGACCACAATTACAAGATGATCAACCAGCAACTGAGCTGGATCTTCTTCGTTTATTCATATCAGATGATTTGCTGGACAAATTCATCATTGCAACAAATGCTTATGCCGAAACAAAAAAGAATGTCAAGCCAGCAATGTACATACGGTTTAAAAGAACTCCTCTAACAAGAGAGGAGTTATTGCGGTACATTGGTGCTCATTATCTACTGAGTATCAACTCAGTGAGAAATTATCGTAAGGCATGGGAAAGGAGAAGCTCACAGGTTTGTACATTCAATATTTGCAACAAATGAATGACTATTACCAATTATTGAACCATTGTTTACAGGTTCTTGTTCGTTTACTTGACTTGATGAGCAGAAGCAGGTTTGAAGCGATCAATTCGTTCTTTCATCTTGTTACACCTGGTGAAGAATTGGCAAATGCTGACGACCCCTTGAAGAAAGTTCGCCCATTCTATGATGACTTGAAGAGAAAGTCCCAAGAGCTGTATCAACCACTTCGTGAGTTATCTGTAGATGAGAGAATGGTGAAGTCAAAAGCTAGAACTCACTTTCGACAATATATACAGAACAAGCCTACGAAGTGGGGGTTCAAGTTTTGGGTTATTGCCGACCCAACAGGATATACCTTGGACTACAACTTGTACTGTGGACGCCGGCGTAGTACCACAATTTCTGACAAAGGGTTAGCCTTTGATGTTGTGATGGAGCTTGCTGATGCCTACCGTTACCAAGGATACATACTGTTTTTTGACAACTTGTATACTTCCCCTGCTCTACTACATGCTCTGAGAGAGGGAGACATTGGTGCAACTGGGACACTTCGCACGAACAGAAGAGAGGTACCTCCAACAGTTGTACAGCTGCAGAATGCTCTGAAGTGCTCAGATGTCCCACGAGGAACTGGCTATTACATTCGTAGCCAACATGATGTTTATGTTTGTTGGAGAGACAACAATGTTGTGTGTGTAATGTCCAATCAATATCCTGGCCATAGTGATGGAACAATCAAACGGCGAGGACGGAGCCAATCCGGAGTATATGAGTCCTTGGAGATCCCACTACCATCCCCAATCAAGCATTATAACCAGTTTATGGGTGGTGTAGACAAATCAGATCAACTAATAAGCTATCATCGAGTGCTGCGGAAGACAAAGAGATATTGGAGGACTTTGTTCTTTCATCTACTAGAAATAGCTGTTACCAACGCATCCATACTACACAAGTGGCTTCAAATGGAAGCTGGTGATAAACCCTCTTCTGGTGGCAACTTTCGTGATGCTATTGTATTGTCAATAATCCAGGACTCCAGCACCACTGCACATCACAGGAGTGTTGCAGACTTTACTGTACGTCATGGATCTACTGCCATATCTGGCATTCGCAGAAAGTGTGCTGTTTGTCGTTCATCGTGTGGCCGTCAGTGCCCTGATTGTCCCTTCACACCAGCTCTATGCCAATCAAGCAGGAAGGATTGTCATGGTAGATGGCATGCAGCTTCTTACAGTGTCACAAGGGGATACTGGTTTGCTCAAAAGAGTCACCAATACAGGGAAATAGAACGAAAGCGTCGTCCAGGAAGGCCTATAGGAAGTAAAGATAAGAAGAAACGGAAATCAACGTAATAGAACCTCTGTAACACGCTGCACACCTTCATTTTCTTTTGTATTGTACGTAAGTATAGAACATCTATGTTTTTGTATGCTAACTGTTGCGTAATTTAGGTAAAATTTACTATTTTTTCATGATGCCATTACTCACCTCAAATATGCTTGATCGCCTCAGCGCTTACTTCATCAAAATGAGTATAAAGAGCTCTCTCGAATGATGTACAATTCGACCCTATCCTATTCTTCTAGAGATGTACGAAAATTCTGAAACTTTGACTGCGCTATTTTTCATGCGATTTCTGCGGTTTTCGCTTGATTGCGCAATCGTCACTAATTACTTCCGGAATCAAAATCCATCGCCAACTTCTCTGGCTATTGGTCAACATTTTGATATGTAACATGTCTATATAGCGCCTACTTTTCAGTCTGATACGACTGATTCAAAAAGGGGTCTCACAAAAAGTACTAATGTATGGGGAGGCACATAGGGTTAATATATACATGCACATAAAATGCATATTATTATTATAACATTATTTCTGTCCCATGGCCAATTTGTGAAAGATTGAAGCAAAAGCATGGGAATGTATGGTAGTTGTCACACAGGTACTGTAATAACTACCAGGTAATAGAGTCGATTATATACATTAACATGCAACATCCTATATTATTGCCAATCAAGTCTACAAATTGATTGAAAATCCAACTTGCATGCATGGGACAGAAGCCATGATCACTTATATGATCCTGTGAACTCACATGATATCCACCGGCCTGGGACCTTGGCTTTGCCTTGGTATATGGCGATATATTAACCCACATATATCATGCTCATATATACTTATAAATATATATATATATATATATATATATATATATATATACATAACTATAACATATTATAAGCATATGGATGACGATTATATTGCATGCTTTAATATTGGAACCATGCTTGCAGCTGCCTATATATATTATGTATAATATGCATGCCTTCTGCCTGGCCCATATGGCCAAAAGACCCAGCCCATGTGCATGCATGCAGGCTATACATCCATCCAGCTAGCTACGTCGGTTGTTTATGCATATATGGAACATGCACTATAATAATATTATGTATTACAGTATAGGGCAACCAAAGCTGTATAGCTAGTCAGTGATTCTACATAGTTACAGTATATTATATTATATACTGTCCGATGCCCTTCAAATAAAGGGCTCTACATTAACATGTCCATCCTTGGAACAATGTAAGAGACTACCTTAAGGCTACAAATGTTAGCGGGTACTAACTTTAGCGAAATTAGCGAGGAGCCTCAAATTCGCTAACTTAAGTGCCCGCTAACAATTATACCCGCCAATAAATGTACCCGCTAATATTTTGTATTGTACGTGCTGTGCACGGCACGGGAGAAAATGGCGGCTCCGTACAGAAGTAAAATCTACTCCAAGGCAGCGAAATAAACGACAAACAGTGAACCAAATACATGTGAAGTTTCAAGGAATCATTGGATTGTAACATATATTCGTTCTAATCATTTTCGATTTAAATTCACCCAAAAGCGATAACGATTTCTTCAAGCTGTACGCCGACAAGATCAATTTTCCAGCCGTTTTCTGATCTCAGTGTTTCGTTTCTGCAGCTTTCTATTGCAACAGTATAGTACTGTATATTATTAACATTAGAAATGGTGATTTAGAAAAGAATTGGGAAAGGATTGGGTACTCAGTATTCTAATGGTAACATTTCCAAAATCGCTAACAACAGATTTGGTACAAAAATGCTGTTAAATCGCTAAAATAAATACCCGCTAAATACTGGCCACCGAAAAACGCTAAAATTAGTACCCGCTAACATTTGTAACCTTAAGGTACTTTTTTTCTTTTGTTGTTGTCTGTTAGTTTTTTGATTGTTTTGTGTATTCTTTGGATGTATATATATTATAGGTAGATCTATACTGTTTGTTTCTGTATGCGTAGTTATTATAATAATATTTGTGCCGATATTTGAGCCAACACAGATCAAGTATCCATGTATCTAAAGGTGTGCAGTGTAGACCATAAAACAATAAATATATTAGTATATAGCATTATTAGGCATGCATGGTTATATGTGGCATACAAGTCTAGTCTGGCCTATCCTATAATAGTCTTCTGTGAGGGAAAAACTTAAAATAGTCATATATAGCATGCATACAGGAGGAAAATGGACTAATTTGCAGCTGCTTTCGTATACATAACTACATTGAGCCTGTTATGGAGGCAGGAGGTGGTGGTACGTATACATATATGTCGACTGTTCTTTGGTAGTGGGTCCCTTAAATTAAAACATCCATAATAATATATGTATGAATATAGTACTATTATTTCATTTATTATTGCATCCACATACAACTGTACACAATTCAATATGCAATGGATGACGGGCGTAAACAAGATATGAATAAGATTAAAACTCAACACAGGCATGCAGAAAATAAAGCTTGATAGCCAACAAAATTAGCAAGAAATTGTAACATTACTATTATGGAGAAGTTACATTTCTTCTCATATGAAAAAAATATTTCAAACAACTGGATTACCGAGCTGTTCATGATACTCAATGGTTAAAAGACTGGATCTAAAGGACATTTCAGGAGACAAAATGTATTTCAAGAGAACATTCAACCAGGTTAAAGGCAACAGACTCGACCATACATTGCACATACATACTATATTAATACATGCCAGATCATGATTACATTATACTGAAGTCTCCGTCCTACAAAATCATTAGGAGTCAAAGCTCAGACTTACTGTACATGTGACCAACGTCAACAACTGCACAAGTGAGGTATAGGCCCTTGTGAACATGACACTCCTACAACCCCTCTGTCATGTACTTGGTAACAACCCCTCCGTCATGTACTTGGTAACAACCCCCCGTCATGTACTTGGTACAACCTCTCCATCATGTACTTGGTAACAACCCCTCCGTCATGTACTTGTTACAACTCCTCCGTCATGTACTTGGTAACAACCCCTCCGTCATGTACTTGGTAACAACCCCTCCATCATGTACTTGGTAACAACCCCTCCGTCATGTACTTGGTACAACTCTCAACATATTTGGAAGCATACAGTGACACACAGCTGTTTACCAAACGCACAACAATGAAACCTGACTGTGACAGCCATTCATGCAGAGGCCCAGTGGTCACAGTAGTAGTCTGTGGTCCTTACATAAAGGAGCATTAGAATCACTGAGGTGGCCCATATGGAGGCCTTTACAGACAGGTGGTCCTTATAGCATAGACACTATATACGTAGTATATAGTGTCTATGCTTATAGTACATAAATGGTTGCCTTAGACAAGTTTTCATTGTACATGATCAGTAAGACATCAGCATGTGAGCTAGGAAACACACTGTTACGTATGCCATACACAAGGCACACAGCACACAGCACATACAGGCCACGCGATATACTGGTTACAGTATATAACACCATAGTAACAGAATGTCCATAGATGCCCACAGTTCTAGCTCAATTTAGGCGCAATTTACTGTATGCATTACAAAATATGTCACAGATCACACTTGCAGGTACAACACAACAATATCTTGTACAGTACGTCTCATACACATGTGCACATACTCATTCACCAACCTAAGAATCAGAGTCAATCTTCCTCCTAGTACGTAGTTCTGATGTTGGCTCAAACTGCACAGTAGATGGGATTTTTGGGTAGTAATTAACTGCTACAACTATGTACAGGGAACTGCATGCAACAAATATGCACATTAAGCAATGAACCTGATCTTGTACACACGCAAGATACAGTATGTACATATGTACATTTCACAACTACATATATTGCAAAAACTTGGAACAATCATTTCATTATACTCTACTACATTTCAAGTACGTATATACAATCACTGTATACAGTATACTGGTAACACACATAGTGTACATCTTCATCTGTGAACACATACCTGTACCTGTTTGGAGAGCAGATCCATGCAGTGATTCATCTCTGTAAGGGATTACAAACCATTGACAGTGGTGAATGTACATGGCATACTGTACATACATAGACATGGTCTGCTATAGGAAGGCATCATAACACAGCACACACATGTACACAAGCAAACCTCCATTCGGCAATGTAGGTGTGGTTGTGCATAATGATATGCTGGCTGGCACCCTCCCCTCCTCCCCTCAAGCATGTAGACAAGCATTTTCTAACAATGAACTGATTATCAATTTGCACACACTATTACTCAAGACAGTAGGCAAGCCACTGCTCCTAACACAGTTCAAGAAAATATCATACACTAAAAACTATACAACTGAACAATAGGTTGCGTGATCATGGCTACAATACCGTATGCACTCAAATTCTCATGGGATGAAACTTTCGCAGTTTTCGCAGATTGGAAGTCATGCGTGAAAACTTAGGCCAAGCTCTTGTGCAATGACCAAAATGGCCATCAGAAGAACAGGGGCTGTCGAGAAGCACTGCGGCAACTTTGCTCTTTTTTCTAATGACTTTCAACCACAAACAAACCAAAGTTTACATCAATCAAAGGCTAAATGAAGGTAAGTTGAAAGGGGGATCCATGAACATAAAAACTGTAAAAATTGACAAAATTGTTGATCTGTGCAAGTTTGTTCCCAGCAAAAATTTCAGCGCATACGGTATTATTCAGAAATACGTAATTATCAACTAAAAAGGATCACAATTGCCGCAATAATTGTCCAATATCAGAATCTGAAAAAAACTGTATAATCACAAAATATTTAATGATATTTAAGTTTAACAAGACCACACAGTATGTTAACATTTGAATAGAAGAGAGGTAATGACGCTTGTTCTGCCACGAAGTCATAATACACATTATTGCATACAAAACTATCACGATATCAAAAATTTTCAGTGATACAATCATCACCCAAAGTAATATCATGGTTTAACAACTGATAATGAATCACAGCTACATCCTATTAGACAAATCTTAACTAATCAGAGTCCTAGGCACATATGCATTGCACTAGCATTTACACTAACACATTTACACAAGTGTGTGGAAACTGTATAGAGCATCAAGCTGGCAGAAACACACCTTTCAACTTCCCCTCAGTTTCCTTCAGAGATTGGAATATTTCAAACACTTCCTAATTAGAAGACAAAACGGCCCACTCAAATCATAAAACACAATACCACAACCCACAAGGTACAACCTGATAGGAGCATGGGTGTAAGCACATACGTACATAATTACGTAACTCTAGCTTACTAATATCCTAAGATGTGCACAAACCTTCGGTAAAGACTTCCACATCGTGAGTGGATAGTGACTTCCTGTGTCATAACTGTCTTCAGCCACAGGGAGACTATCAATCAACAATCTCCTCTCTTCCATAGCTGTTCTTAGATTGCTAAACAAAAAACATAAAGTGTTAAGAAAAAACAAAATAAGTACATTGGCATGCCATAAGGTCTCAGGATATAGGGGGGTGGGGCCACCCCTCCTCCTTGATAGAATCGTGCACTCCCTGGAATTTTGTGGGGCAACATTGCAATTTCTCAATGAAGGTCTGTGCATGCACTACTATCTCATTATTGAGAATAGTTACTCCGTCAGCCACAGGCTGGTATACATGGGGGACAAAACAGCACATACGTACAGTATGTACATACCCCACATAGTAGTCCAACGTATTCACACACAAATAGCATTGTACGTAAAAGCTGTGAAAAACAAAAAAATGCCAAGAACCAGCAACTTTCTAGATGATTGCCAACATGATGAGTCACTTGAGTGTTCAGAAGTTGTGCAGTACCAACATGGTGACTCTCGGCAATTTTTGCATTTACTTTGGAAGGCTTAATTCTACAAAAAAGAATAGTTTCTAACAGTGTAAATACGGTATGAATAAAAGAGTGTAGCAAGTAAAGATTTGGATACCACTGATTTCACTAAATTTGATGATAGAAAAGGAAAAAGTTTAGTTACTGGATATCAAGGGTGTCCATGGTGGTAATACCCATACGTGTTGCACCAGCTCTGTGCACACGTACAGTATGTAGTACAGTACTGTACACGTTGAAGCTGATACTATAACGGTAGAAATTTATGAGTGCAATATCAAGGTCAGCCTACAAAATCATTGATACACACTTCTTTTCGCCACTTCTCTACTATAGAATAGGATATGCTGGTTTGTGTGCAATCGATAATATACACAAAATAATAAAATTTTATGCAAGTTCCACTGTATGTACATACAGTACAACAGTATATGTCAGGGGAAATTCGTACAAACTACTTATATATGTTCCTGCATAAATTAGTAGCTTCAATGTATACAGAGTACATGTCAATCCACCACTGAACATAACAAGCAACTATACACAACCCTACCCTTAACCCTATCCTGCACATGGGGTCGCATACATCTTAGTATCAATATACACATATAGTCCCGCGTAGCCAGACCCATGCTCGCCGTGACTGACGTCACTGGAAAGGTGAGAAAGGGTCTGGTACTTCACCTATACAGAAATTTGTTAATGCCCAGGAATGTTTGGATGCTTTGATATGCAAATTTTTGACCGCAAACAAGACTCGGCATATTTTCACGCTGCCCTTCTCCACCTGTTAAACAGAATGGATGTCTTGTCTAACCTTTCTCTACTGGTTGTCATTGCCTCAATCGCTCGTCATTTTCACGGTCATTCATGGCAAGGATGGATCTGGCTATGCAGGACAAACTACGAACAGGAAGAAATGGAGTGCTTGGCGAATATTTCTTTTCTTGCCATAATTTGCTAAATCGCGGTGGCCATTATGGCTACCATAGACTAAAGTCAGAACAAATAGAAGCTTATCTATGCTGCTACCAAGGAAAACACAATCACCTTCGTCCGACTTGCAACACAGGATACAGAAATGTGCTGATTTACACGGTATTGCCACCACTCTTCGACGTTTTGCAAAGAACGAAAGCAGAATAGTGTTAGTTGTAAGTCCTCTGGTAGCTCTGATGGCCAAACAGCAAATTCTGAAACGATTTGTCAAATACTGAAGTTCTTGATTTCGCCGTTAAGTGATATCTTCCAATGAATGGCAAGTTTGTGGTCAACTTAACCTGCGTGGGTGGAAGAATTTCTGAATAGGCAAAGTACCAGACCCTTTGTTGCTGTGCGGGCGAGTAGGGTTTGGCTACGCAAGACTAATACACATACTGTACAATGTGTGATTACATATTAGTACAGCACATGGACATTTCTACCACAATAAATATTGTGATTACACACAAAGTAATGATGTTGGGTTTATAGTGTATTTTTGCAAGTACTTTTCAAAATCACATGCAGACTCTATTCGAACAACTGTTCTTTAAAGGAAAAATCGCACGAACAAGAGTGTATAAAAACCATTTAAAAATGGTAAAAGGATGTAGGATTGACACAGGACAGTACAAAAAGGCCTTATCAAAAAAAGGATCCTCCAAAAACACTTGGAACAAGGGTGAGTTGCAAAACAGGTACATGGCTAGATGGGCAAAGGGCAAGACAGGCATAGGGCTAGACGGGCATAGGGCTAGACAGAGTTTAATTGGACTGAGTGTACACTGTGCAAATTCCTACATCCCTCAGCATATACGTATAATGTGCTGCACATGAGGGATGTAGGAATTTGCACAGTGTACACTCAGTCCAATTAAACTCTGTCTAGCCCTATGCCCATCTAGCCTCATGTATGTGTAGCCCTATGCTCGTCTAGCCCTATGCCTGTCTTGCCCTTTGCCCATCTAGCCATGTATCTGTTTTGCAACTCACCCTTGTTCCAAGTGTTTTTGGAGGATCCTTTTTTTGATAAGGCCTTTTTGTACTGTCCTGTGTCAATCCTACATCCTTTTACCATTTTTAAATGGTTTTTATACACTTACATATATGTACTGTAAGCGCTTTAGTTTTCACAGGGTACATATTTTGTGGATTTTGGCTTTTAGCGATTTTTGTGTTTTACTATTTGTGTACGGCCATGTTTGGCCATTGCACAAGAGCCCAATCTAAATTTTCGCGGATCTAAACTTTCGCGGATGGCTTCCAATCCGAGAATACCGCGAATATTAAACCACATGAATATTAAAGTGTATACGGTATGTGCATCCATACATATTATACTGTACAATATACCAGTAAACATAAAACAAGTCTATGTACATGAAGACACAGTGGGTATGTTGTGACATGGACAAAATTCTAAGAATACAGTGTGTCGGTACACTACTAACATCACAGTCAAATCTATAGCGAAGTCATAAGCACATATTCTTTGCCAGGCTTCTCCAGGAAGAGCCTGTTGCATGAAGGCTACTCAGGAGGTTTAATAAGTGCATGATAACATCTCAACCATTCCTGACTCAAAACACAATGTAAATTGTACATCACCCACAACACGAGGAGACACTGTGGCCTCAGAGACTGTCATACAAAGCTGTCTACTGTATAGCGGTCAATGCATAATGCGGGTCCACTGTGTGAATGTCAACCCTAGGACTCGTTGGAGTGAGAAGAGTTGTTATGGACAAATAGTTGTACTTCTGTACTGCAGCTGTACAGAGGTTACACCTCTCTACGGTTGCCTATAAAAATCCTGCTTTCATTAAATTGGTTACCTGCCAATAGAAACACATTCACCTTTCTAAATCTGCAGATTATGTACGTATGTACATATGTACATACATAGCTTTGGAGAACCAGTTCAGACTTCAGAAGTACAAGTGCTGGTCTGTAACAATCATTCTGGTAGTCCCTAGGGTGACATTCACACAGTGATCCTACTACAATGCATTCTGCTATATTGTAAGTTCTACTGATACTCACACACATACAATGAAACAAACCTTGCAAATGTACGCAGACATAAAATAAACACTTAAAAATACTGTATGTACATACAGTACACACAGTACGTACATACGTACATGTTGTACAAGTTCCAACACTGTGGTATCTAGTCTCAGCCAGTACTTACGTACATGAGTTTATGCAAAGACCCATCTGCCAGCTCAGCAACCTGCTTTGAGACTTCCTCCATACTTGACAAAGCCAGTCCTTCAACAACCACAGACTGAAAGGGTAAGGATAAGGCAGTATAAAACTAAGTGAATATAATGTACAACAATAACATGTGACAAGTATGTATGCTTAAACACACACATATGCACATACAGTATGTACATATAGGTACACACACACGCACACACACACACACACACACACACACACACACACACACACACACACACACACACACACACACACACACACACACACACATACACACACACACACACACACACATACACACACACACACACACACACACACACACCACACACACACACACACACACACACACACACACACACACACACACACACACACACCATCTACATAAGAAATTTAAAATACATGTAGTGGAAACTGGTTAACAAGGCTTTCAGGGTGCACTGAAACATTGTATTTCTTGGTAAAGTATGTAGATAGTATAAAGCAGTTGGTTGACAGGCACTGTTCTTGTTAAGAAATATTTCTTGTTAAGTGACTGTGTTAACCAAACGCCACTTTATTCTGTGAAGGTACAATCAGCTTTATCACTGGCTCCAGGCCTGTGCCCGGGATGTATAACTAAACTGAGTATAACATACATATGTCCAGCTGATGAGCTACTGCTCTAGTAAGGGTAATGATGGCAAGCTAATCTAACATTATATACTCTTAGTGGTTTACTGGTTGTTGTTTGAGCCCATTAGGCAAACATGAATTCAGTACACCAGACTGAATGAACCACGATTTATCGATGTTAATTTTGACGTGTGTATTTGAGAGTATCTTTGGATCTTAACTGGATTACCCAATCCCCTTAGGCAGTTAATGAATGCGATTGACTAAGGGTATAATTAATGTAAATGGATGGAAACAAGGTAGTGTAAGAAGTAGTGTGATTATCATAGTGAATCAGAAGTAAATTAAAGCAAAACTAACACTTTACAGTATATCATGAATTTGTCCATGCTGGAAACATTATGTTAAAAGAGGCAGCCTAATCACTATGAAATTATTCAAAAGTCCAAAAAGTACTTGAAGTGACTTTTTAGAACAATGATGTAGGCCAAAACTCCTATTCTAGAATTTCGTTTTTGCGTCATCCCTACATACGAAGTATTATCGTATTCAATAATAGTATTGGGATTGGGACAGATCAAAACATACTGGCATGCAAATTACATGAGCACCAACATCCATACATATGCACATACGTACATGCATACATACATATACATCTATTGTACATACATGCAAACATATATATTATATATACAGTACATACAGAATGTACATACTGTACTCATGTATTATGTACAAGTAGACATACATATAAAGGCACACATGCATGTATCTGAAAACACACACAACACTCTGCATTTACCTATGATATACGTACACTCACCTGTGGTTGATTCCATTGTCTTCTAGCTGACCCCACACGAGGTCCATCAAGACTGTCAACCTCAGAGGGGTCACCACCAGAAGAAGTGACAGTGAGTTGCATGGGGACAGGGGATAATGTGTTGGGCTGAACATGTGTAGTTTGCTGCTCTTTTGGAGACGATGTAGCAGGACCTACTGACAGTGGTGTGCCTATAGAAAGTACGCACACGGAGTGATGAAGATTAAATACAGTACACATGCATAAGCAGAGGTCGCTAACAGTCATTAGGTGTTTCTGCTCCAGTAAAGGAAGTTCCTTCAGCTGCATGTAGTCTAGACAAAGTGGCTGGGGTTTGGAAATCATTTCTGGTGAAAAGAAATCAGGCATACTCAAACTGTATTCAGGTTAATGACATAAGTGTGACATCACCCACTATGGCAGCTACTTAAGACCATTGTCGTGCAAGTATCCATAAGGACATGATGAGGTCATGAGGTCATGAGGCCAAACAAAGGACAGGGGAATTACACTCTTACCTCTTGCCCAATTCAGCCTGGTTGGAATCTTTTGGATAACCTTCTCCTTCTGTATGTCCAAAGTGAGCAGCTATTATAACTGAGTCCACACCTGTTGGCAAAGACTCTCTTCTGTCGGGTGAAGTGACATTTCCTACTGAGTGCACAGACACTATATCAAGCGTAGCTTCTCCTCCTACAACTTTCCTGGCATCTAAATTACTTGTTCCTGTGATATCATTAACAGCTTGGGTAACTGAGTCATGAGCATGTTTCGCTTGAGTTGCCCTAGGCTTTGAGGATTTCTGTACTGGTGATGTCAACTTGCGTCCCTTATGCACTAACACTGTTTGTTCTGTAGACTTATGCTGTGGTGCTGAAGACTTCACATGCAAATGGGTCCGAGATGTTTTAGGAGTAGCTTGCTTCTGTACACTGAATACAGGTTTTCCTCTAGAACCCTTCCTGTCTCGTATATCTCCTACCTTGCCCTTCACTGATGTCCTGTGACTTTTAACCACTTCAGGAGTAACTTGTACTGGATCATTTTTATTCTTTTGATCAACCACTGGGATATCTGGAGAGGATGTACCCGTCTTCTTGGTGTATGTTCGCCTTTGTGTAGTGTTCCTCAGAAAAGGTCCACTGTCCCCTGAAACTCCTGGCTTTCCTGTTGCCTTAGGTCTTGTAGAAGACTTTGACTTTGAGCTGCTGCTTATATGTGAGAGTGAGGATTTCCCTGGTGTGACAGTTTTGGGTGTTTTTGTAACAGTCATATTTGCTGCTGGAGTGTAACTTCGCCTTGGTTTATTACTATCTGCATTTCCTTCTGCTTTCTTTGTGGTTGTAAGCACAGGCATGGACCGCCGTGACTTTGGGACATGATCATCCTCAAAATGGATTGTCCATGTGGTTCCCACTTGTAACGGGGCTTCCGCCTCCTCAACACTATTACTGGACTGCTCCTCCTGCTCCTGATGACTGGTTGGAGGTACAGTTACTGTAGTGGTTGGTGTAGAAGGTACATGTGCAAGATCCACAGGTTGCTCCTGCATCTGAGAAGGTTGTTCATCTTGTGCTTGTACCTCTAAAGGCTCAGATTCAGGACTACCAGCACGAGGATGCTTCTCTTCCTGAGATGCAACACGCTCAACTGACTTTGCAGTAATTGGCACAGCAGGATTAAGGCCATAAGGCACTTCAATATTGGAGTCACTCCCTTCGTCTTCTGCAGCAAACCCCTCGTCTGTAGACCTTACATCATTGGGAGCATTGGACACCTTTCGAGGGCCTTTTTTGGAAGAATGCTTGTGAGGCTTCCTGGATAGGCAGAGGTCATCAGAGTTTGTACTAGAGCTTCGTGATCTACTTAAGTTCTCCATAGCCTCTTCCTTCTTCTTATCAATCCACCATTCAGGGTCACCATACAAGTTGGAGCTATGTGAAAGAGTAGGGCTCTCTGAGACATTAACTAACAGGAAAAAGAGAATATGTGTTCAATTATAGCATAACATTTTTTCATCTAGTGGACAAATACTGTGTGTCATCATAGCTTGTGTATATCACTGACTTAACAAAAAAATCATTTAATGAGGTCAAATATTTCCTTAATACTCACAATACACATGTGTACATATGCTGTATTCACTGCGTTGAGTACAAGTAACATTTCAAATGGTACGTACAATGCGGCTACACTCCACACAGAACTTTAAGATGACTGTTAAGATAACAATTCATTGCTCACTTGGTCTCCTCCCATCATATCGCTTAAGACTTCCAGTTCTCTTTGCAGGATCAGGTTTTATGGCCTTTGCATCAGACTTTGATACTGAAGTGAATGTACTGCTAACATCACTCTCCATTGTGGGCATTCTGTGAGGCTGCGGTGCCAATGTATTGGCATCTCCATCACTCTCCAAGTCAAGGAGAGCCATAGTCAGTTCACCAACACCCGAACCATTTTCAATGTCTTTCTTTAAACCAGTCTGTGCAACATGCTGGAAGAAAGGTCTCTCAAAGTTGGTGGTACTGGTAGCAGTTGCCGGATAACGCACAGGATGAGGAGCATGCATGTCAGGCAGCAAAGGTGGCTGCAGTGGTAGATGCTGGGATGGTGGAAGAGGCTGCATACCTGAAGCACTGCTCAACACATGAGGATTCACAGGTATTCCCATACCAGCAGCAGTCACAGGGACATAGTAAGTCATTGGCTACAGTAAGATACCAGACATATATATGTACAGTAAGTGAATCAAAAACACACAATACAGAACCATATAGTGGGACATTTTCGTGGGGTAAAATTTTCACAAATGGCTCATTTCCCAAGTTTTGCGGATAATATTTCTGCAGATCCCTATATTCAGGAGGCCATTTCTTTCTTAGGTGATGGTAGGAAAGTAGCTTTTGAGTATATCGTGTGAAAGAATTGGTACAAATCAAAGGCATTTCCACCATTTAGACTTCAGTCAAAGATTTAAGGTTATTTTTGCTTTCTAATGGGCCATTCAACCTTCAGATGTGCATGTTCCGCCTGATCGTCTTGTTTAAAGAAGTGAAAAGATGACCAGCTTTTTGAAAAACACCCAACAAAATCTCACTGTGAATTGCAACTAAATCCAGTTACAAACAACAAAGTCTGACTGCTGCTACACAAAAGAACAATGGTGCAGGGGCCTAGCGTGTGCGTACTACCTGAGCCTGATGTATAGCTGTGGATGCTTAGTGCAAATCAAAAAATCACAAATGCTGGGATATCCGTGAAATCTGCAAAAATATTACTTCGTGAAAATTTCCCGCTATACGGTATTCTGGGAAGTATCTTAATATTCATACATATAAGCACATGTGACATACTGTATATTACATGCTCAGACACGAAAGTGGAATGCAAAACCCAAATTGGTACAGAGGTGTACATAGTACAGGTACGTACAAACACTTATACGTATGTACATACCCACTTTAGATTTTCACAACACCGTACAGGAAGAAATTCTGCATACACATACATGCATAGTACATACATATGTATATACCATCCAATTTCTGTTTGAACCTGATCATATACCAGCATACTGCTGGTGGACAATCAAAACCTAATTACATGACAAGCACATACAGTGGAACCGCTCTAAACTGAACCCTCTGTAATCTGGAACCCTCTCTAAACTGGATGTGCTTTCAAGTCCTGCTCGCTATATTTGCTGTACATATAGAACCTCTCTAATCTGGAAACCTCTCTAAACCAAGCCGTCTTTGGTCCCAAGGGTGTCCGGTTTAGAGAAGCTACACTGTACATAACAGTTATTGAGCAGTTGTACCTAATGACAGGTCCTTACTTATTAATAAGAACATGATTAGGACTAATTTTCCATGATTTACTCTCTACTAAACACAAACCAGCCATATGTACATACATACGTACATACATACATACATACATACCACGTAAGATACGGCCCCATGTGTTGCAGGAAGCACGGGTGTCTGCTGTGTAGAAGCTTGCATCTGCGGATATGGCATATATGGCACTGTGCCAGGTGTATCATGAGTGGGGAGAGACCCCAACAAAGGGGAATTGGAAATTTGATGATGTGGGATACTTTCTTCACTGACTTCAGTTCGATCAACAGATGTGCCTACAGGGGGATTAGCTGGGATTTTCTGCTTGCTAAGATGCTTAGGCACTTCCTCAATTCTTAGAACACTGTTGTCTAGATACATAGCAGAAGAAAAGTATGGTAAGAGGCCCTCCATAATACAACATTATTCTCAGGTCTCATTGACAGATTAGAGAGTTGTCACTGCATACACACATGTGTATGTACATATGTAGAGGAGACATAGATTTGACAGAACTTTATTACTGTTCCTGTTTAGATTAGTCTTATTGTTAGTAGTTATGTGCTTATCACCATTTTATTGCTAAGAACTGATTGATCACAGCCAATCAGACAGAGATAGGATATGTATTGTGTTGCTATGGTAGAGAAGCTAGAGTGTGTTTTTGACAAGAATTATTGAGTTGCTTCGTTCCGAAGTCTCTTGGGTGTATGCACTAGGAGTAGGCAAGAACGTTACACATATACGTACATACATGTATTTCGCTACAGGTGTACAATGACATACTGCTAAGGGAGTTAGAATCACTGGCGTTTAGGGTCTTCCTGTGACAATTATGATTTTATAATGTACATAGTATGACTACATAGGAAATTCTCTATGGCATAGGCAATTGAAGGGTAATTTTTCAGTAGTAAAAATATGGGGCAATGTGTCTATATTTCCTGCAACTGACATCCTATTTCCTATTCACATAGCATTATAAGTCCCCTATTTCCTATTCACACTATTATGGTTAACCCAGCTTGTAAGCTACAGCACTTTGTAGGTACGTGTGTTATAGTATACAATATTGAAGTTTCAGGATTCTCATAGAGACCAGTCTCTGTGCTGACTAAACTATTGTTTCCTGTCTACATAATAGTCTTCTAATATACGTACGTATGAATGTATTGCAGTGAACACTTGAAAACCAATAATTCATTAAATCTAAGTAAAATAAAATTTTAGGTACTAGTCTACTATTGCAATGGCCAATAGTCAGTGAATTATTGACGTACACAACTACTCACCATATCCTATCTTTATGATGTCTCTTACAGCTACAGAAACAACTTCATTAGGAGGGATGCGCAGCTCATTGAGATGGGTCTAGTGGATAAAAATTTCACATGAACTTTCTATGTGACAAGCATCATACTGAAGGGAGAGTTATGAGGACTTAAAAAGGACTATACCATATAGGTGCTAATTATTGCAGGGTGTATATTTCATGATTGAAGAACTTAGTGATTCGCGAATGGACCAGTCCCCACTAAACTACGTATATTAGACAAATAGACTGTGTACGCATCTAACCAACTATTCCTGATTGCAGGCTCATACGCGAAGTTCACAAAAATAAAGTCCTGCGGAAATTAGCACCTATATGCTATCACCTTCCCAATGTCATTGCCTAATTGTTATATACGTACATATGTACACATGGGTCTTATACAAAATGAATTCTCACTCGCCAGATTTTTAGTACATGACCTATCAATTTTGCATATGACTATACATCCACTTGCATATGAACATATTTTATCAGGCTCTCTTAAAGTATATTGGATTATACAAGATGTCAATATATGTACTCTTATAGAAAGCACATTTCAACAAACACATATTATGCAAACATAACAGGGTATCAAATACAGTCCTCACCATGTGCACATGCACCACGCATGCACACACACACACACACACACACACACACACACACACACACACACACACACACACACACACACACACACACATGCACACGCATGCGCATGTGTGTAAATGCACATATAGTACACATACAGTACACTTGTGATTATATGCTATGTAAAGCCATGTGTGGCAAATAATAATGCTATGTGTTCTATTAACATGCCATGTATTGCCTCAGTTCACCCCAGAGGGGAGTGAACATGATTTGCAACATACAGAAATCACATTTTCTATTCTTCTAGAAGTAATCTTAAAGATTTTAGCAGGAACTATGCTAGTCTGGCCCAGTGGACCCAACTCAGGAAACCCATGACCAAAATGAAAAGTTTAGTTTACGAGGCCGGACTAGAAACTTGCATGCAATGATTACTTCAATCCGGATAGTTTGGGTCAACTATGTACATTGTCTCACTAGCCATCCTGCACAGTCCCAAAGTTAACCTGAATGTGTACATATTTGGGACGAGCTTATGCCAGCCACCTCTCTAATAAAACCAAATTCTCTTGTTCAGAAATGGCTTGAGCAGAGCAGCTTCACTAGATCAGCTACTAAATTTAGGGGGGTGCTGGTGGCTCAGTAGGTTGGCACTTGATGTTAAGCAGTGAGCAGAGGGCACCATCCCACCTGTGTGCCATGCATTTGGTGTTTTCTTCCCTGCACCCCCCTGCCAGTAACTTGGGAATGGAAGAGAAGATGACCTACTGCAGCCACCAAACTAATTCTAATTTGATTTACCTAATGTAATTCAATGTGATTGTGTGTGTGTGAGTGAGTGTGTGGGATACTGGGGGCCTTAATAGTAGCCTCTGGCTAATGGTTCACCCAGTTTAAATAAGAAATTACCTATTTATTTATTTATTTAAAACAGAAGTAAGTCAAATATTCATCAAGTTGTAACAATACATGGACAAAAGTTGGGATGTGCCCCAGGTTGTTCCCACAAACCATAATACATATTATGTATATGTGGCTCAGCATTTGAGTCTACGTAAATTATTATCATGTTAATCATCACATATGAACATACTTATGTATGCCACTTCTGATACTACTGTCGAACATACACACAATTATGTAAATTTAACTAAACGATTTGTAACTCACTCCATTTGCGCTACCGAGATCTTTAACATAAGGAATCCTCTTAGCCGCATCAAATCCAAGTACAGCATGTGCACGATCAACACTGCGAGACTGAAATGAAAGTGTAGTGCCAGTATTGTGGATACAACGAATGAATCAAATTGTACACCATACAATCCATAGACACTCTACGTAAAGTAGTATAAAGAGTCTATGCACAATCCAACACAAAATATTCAATAAAAAAAATAAAGAAATAATAACCTGTAACTTCAAATCGCTATTTTCATCCCTTCCAATGTTAACAGTTACTTTGTCGGGAAAATCGTACAGTTCCCCTCTTATTCTGATGCTCCAAGACATCAAGGAAGAAAGCTAGCCAGAATCAATGAACAATGTTATTCAATCAGGGACGGAGATGAATCCCTTGGCGCCAAATATTTTAAACTATATTCTTCGGTTACGCCTCTCCCAGAATGACAGGGTCTTCTCTTATCGAGAAGCGCGGGACGACACAAAATGAGCAAAAGACAACACAAAAAGAAGCAAGGTACTCCGGCAGCAAGTACACAGTTTGCAAGCCTTATGCAAACATATTGTCCTGAAAATGTTATTCTTAGCGAAGACTCGATTCTTTTGTAAGTTTTAGTATGCACTTTGCCCTTTTCTCGTTGCATTCCAGGGCGATTTTATTTTGTACTTGCTCTGAAAATAAGAGTCTCGTGCATTTCATCTGTTATTTTAATCCATTAACACTTATCGTGAGCAACTTTAATCTCGCTCATGTCACGTGGAAAGCGATGATTTGTCCCATCCTGTGCTTGTTCAGCCATAGATACTCTTTACTAATCCAACGCTGGGGTAGGTCCCTGTCTCATTGTTATTTCTCTTCACTTTAGGCTGATTAATGACGGTGCTAAGTCTGCTTGGATGGACCTCTTTGCAGCGACATTTGGAACCTCAAGGTACATACATGATACGTATACTTACATACGTATGTCGATCTGATCTTCAGTGTATGTCTTCCAAGACTGAGCCAAGGAAGTTACAATCATTACCTCTTGTTGTGAATTCAGTGTGTATGGTTGGATGCTCAAACTTCATTAGTAAGGTCTATTTGCTGGTCACAAATGTATGTACGTACATATGCATGCCTTAGTCCTGTGTATGATCAAGAGATCACACAATTATACTGTATAGTGGGAAATTTTTCGCTAGGTTTTAGTTTTGCAAATGGCCTAATTCGTGAAGATTTTACCGCGAATCGTTTAGGCTTGAATACATTTGAATAGCAATATATTAGCGACCATCCACGCAGAAATGGACAGTGACGTCGGTCACAACCATAGATATAGACATTTCCGCTGCTGGAGTACTTACTCTTCGCTGCTGTGGTCTTAAGAATACGTCTTGAGCTATTTTAGGAACGTGACCTACTCTCTGACCGTTCTTCTTCATTGCTAGTAAGTACCTATCACAAGGGACTATTGCATAGTTATTCCTCTCCAGCTATAGCCTGCCAAGTATATATATGTAGGCCTAGTATTCTCTTACGTAGCTAGTGATTGAGAAACCCCTCTTCGCTAATTTCAGCCATCATATCACAGACAGGAGCATAGACTATCTATACTACGTAGTATAGATAGTCTATGATAGGAGTGTTGAAAGAAACATGAATGTAGCTGTTCAGCCCAGAATCACGAAATTAAAACTGCGAAACAGCTTTCATGGGACAAATTTGCAAAAATTGTGCATGAGAAAAATTTCCCGCTGTATGGTGTGATAAAATTTTATGGAGAATTGGGTCTGTGATACCAGACTACAGTCGAGACTCTTTAACCTGGCACATTTGTTTCACTAATATATGCTGGACTAAAGAGGGTGCTGGATTAACAAATCGTGCACTGTGCACATTAGGTACGCATTCCTCCTGGCTAGATAGCAAGGGCGGATTAAAGAGTCTTAACTATACTTGTATCCTGGTGTGGGGGCGAATTATGGGTGGATCAAAGGCAAAAGTGTGCTGGCATTTGTGATGTAGCACAGGTCACTGATATACACATACTTCCTTATTGTACAAGTGGTCTTTGAGACAGTTTCACTGTACTCAGAAAGAGTGTTACGTACATCATAGACACTTTGTACTGCATATGTACTGTACCTGCTTCTGCATGTACATACAAAGTACAAAGTGTCTATCAGTGTTCTCCCCAGAAATAATTTCAAGCATGTTGAATATGTACATATGTACATCATCATATACATACGTATACATACAATGTATCACAAATTGCTCACAGCTTCAGTTTTGGGCACTAGCATAATTTGTACTAAACATTGATTTTCAATAATCTTTGAATGCATACATGATTTACCTTCCATATTAATAATATTGAAAGACATTATTGTGGACTACACATGGTAGGAAAGATTAATGATATTGAATTTTAGAAATGAAGGCATGTTGGACCGACATGCCTTAAGATACCTGGGGAGAACATTGTCTATGGTGTACACAACAGAGAGTAGCATAGAGTGTCTATGGTTTCATATGACAAGCAATGCTTCTATGTGTACAGTTATGACTGTAGTGTAGTTGTGACTGAGTGCTAGATAACATTTAACTTAGTGTATTGTGACAGTGATGGGTTTGTGGAATGCTATCTATTTGTGTCATAGACAGTAATATATAGAATATGTATTCTGAATAGGTGTGCAATTAATTCCAGGTGTTAGTTCTGTGACCTCTTCCTATTCAACTTGTGTATTGGACTATTGTAAAGTGGTATTTACAACATACGTATTTTGTATTTTATTATTTTACTAATTGATGTTTTATCATTAATTTTTATTCCCACAGTGTACAGTCAGACATTAGTACTATTGTCTGTGAAGGTGCAATTTTCTATCTCACTCTGTCTTGTGTATTCAGTTTGTAATTCAACTTAACATGCTATACTTGGTTAAAAGCTCCAATGCCCTACAGTATGTACTGCTTTTTTGTACTGTTGTTACAGGGCACCTAGAATATACGTAGTCTCGCAGAGCACAGACTGCTATTTCGCCTCCTGTTTCGGTGATTATGATGTCATAGTCGCTGAAACAGGAGGCAAAATTGTGGTCTGTGCTATGCGAGACTACATAGTAGCCACTGGCTAAAGGCTTAACTACTGCACATTTGTCTGATTTTTATATTCTGAGTATGGCCTGAGCATCTGATTGGAATCTTTGATCAAAAATTGAGTTACACATACAGTACGTAGGATTTTATCTACGTACATACACAGTGTCGAGTATTGTGTCTATACTTATATGCGTGAGTGTTATTATATCAATTCGGTATTGCAACGCAAAGGGATCTGGTTTATTCCAACAAGTGTGATTTCTGTATAAGTCAGGTGTAGTTGAGCCAGGTTTAAGTGTAGTACATACAGGATAGGTATTCTGCTGGTTGGGGTTCTGTAGGACATGCTACTTTTCACATTTTTGCAATGTGCGTACGTATGTATGTACTGTACATGTAAAATCAAGTGAGATTTTGGAGGTGACTAATTGTTCAGATACAACCTTAAAGTGGTGTGCCTGCTTTACCTTCCTTGGCTAATCCTTCCCACCCATGGGGTCCCTGTACCAGGGTTAGCCTTTCACATGCTCTTCACCCCCACTGAAGAAAATTCTCAATGTAATACTGGTATGCAATCATATATAAAATATTGTTAAAACCATTTTGAAATAGAGGAAAGTTTAAACACTTAGAGGCTCTTCATTAGCAGGTAATTGAGGAACTACAGAGCTCAAAGGAAGAAATCCCATGTACAGTATGTTGGCCATTTCTTGATTTTGCAGTCAACTACTTGTGAAATTTCTCTAGTACAACCATATCCAGTTGCACTGCATGTGGTTAAGTGTTACCATTACAAATGGTCAATTACCGTTGTAGCTACATCTTGCTATTGAGTACTTGGTGCTCGTGTATGTTAATCAGCGTGTTATGTACATTTGAAATGATTTCTGGAATACTGACATTCAGTTTAAAGGGAGGAACCACAGGCATTTTTCATAGTATGTACAAAGACTGTAGTTTTAATGCAGTCTACAGGTACAGAGAGAAACACCAAAATAGATACAGGTTAATCAATTATTCAAATCGCTGAAGAACATCGACTGCTATATTTCCACTAATATAATTAATTTAGGTATAAGATTGAAATGTGTTGGTGTATGTACTACCTTTTCTTGGAAATGTAGGTATATACCAGTATGCTTAATTGTAGTAATTATTAATTGCTATTATCAATTACAATTACCACAACACTACGCAGCTACTGTAGTGCCACAATGACTCCTCAGCTGACCAAAAGTTAATGTTCATGAATTTCTATGATGTCTGGACCCACGTTGACTCAATCAGAAACAGGTATGAGAAAAAGTGGAGTTCTACAGAAATCCACCCCTCAACCTTCAGCCTATGACAGTATGTAGTATACTTATGGGTACTTTGAGCTCAGAAGCCACTCAAGTAACCCAGCCTATAGATCTCCTCTGGAAGCCACCAATCCTTTCTAACCTGGTTCATGTCTGGGGTGTAGTTCAGATGCACCTATGTAGGGTACTGAGTAGGTTCTTTTGTTCTAGTTCATCAAAAGTTGACATAGAACTGAGATCAAAAGAGAAAGACAAGTAATATGACCTCCCCCAGTAATTGAAGCCTACTCAGTACTGTATGTCAAATATACAGTGTACAATTATTTTGTGATCAAAACCATTTTTACTAACTTTGATGGCACTCAGATCTTCAGAAGCTGTTGTCATGACTACATAGGTATGGTACACATGCAATATTGAAGCTTACCTACCTATGTATGTATATATGCACATGTTTGCCCTTACGAAGGAGGGTACAAGTATGGGATTTAACACAGGAAAGTGTTTGTTACTTTTGACATGTTTCACCAGTGTGCCACAGTGGAACCTCCAAGTTTGGGATGGCTCTACTTGTTCTCTGTAAGGAGGTGGTCCTCTCTGGGAGGTTAAAAATTAAATTATGTATTGAATCTATAGGGAGGATGTTCATTGGAACCTCCCTAGTGGACTCTCCCAAACAAAGACACAGTATGATAAGCCTCTCTACAAAGGACATGACTTATGGTCTCAGTATAAATCCTACAGTGCATTTTGAATCTCGCAAAGAGGGCACCCTCTCTACAAAGAACAAATCAGCTGAATATATGTTGTACACAAAGTGTCCCAATAGTATAATAAACCCAAAGAGCTTTAATATACTGTGTCCTAATTGAGGAGAGTCCACTATCAGATGTTCCACTGTAGTAACCAGCAAGGCCCGAGAACAGCTTTGCTATGGAGATACATGTACTAATACGTCTCTGTACTGGGCTTGTACATACTCCTACGAGATTGCTGTTGCAATTGGGGCTATACATGCCAGGTATCCACTGAACAGTTTCCTGTATCAATTCCCAACCTCAAGTCTCTCCGTGATGAACACTGGATTTTGTAGGCTCCATGTAAATACTGAAGGCCATATTGAATGCTTCACAAGTTGCTCTACATTACAGTGGTGTGCCACTTTGGTTGATTCATGTATTGATATGCTTTAAGATGAGTGTTTACTTGTAGCATAGCAGTACACAATGATTTCATAACAGCTGTCTGTATTTGGTCTCTAGTACGCAGGAGCACAGAAAGCAGTTTGTACTGGAACGAGACATGTTAACTGAGGAACTTGCTTCTGTAGAAGCTACCATTGGAAATCTAGAAAAGGACATACATCAAGTAGAAAAGGATATTGCACAACTTGGTCAGGAAACATGGCAGCCATATCAATCCTGTGGTGATTGGAGTGGGCAGATAATATTTGTATTTGATTGGTCTATTAGGGATGTGCCTACGTACATACATGTGCACCTACGTATCTAGGTAGGGTGAATTGCTGCTGAAGTGAGATTATGTTTGTCAGCTGGCTTCTCTGGGAAACAAGTCTGTTGCTCCACTGAGAAAGGCAACTTGTATGGGTTGTACATTCTGTTTCATGCCTAGTGTACAGAAATTTTGTGTTGCTGAAATATGTTTTGGGGATTGCATGTTAAACCTTTGACACATTGTCACACACACACACACACACACACACACACACACACACACACACACACACACACACACACACACACATGTACTGGATAGATGAACTCCGCTGTTGTAATTAGCCAAACTAGATTATTCCAGACTTCGTCCTGGTTGATGTACCCGAAATAATATTTCTACCACAGTATACATACGTACGTACCTGCAAGAATCCGTGACGGTTAAATCCATGCACTATGATCACTGCTTTCTCTCTTCCTGTGTTTTGTCTGTCTTGTGGTGTCATGATAGATTGTATGTAATACAATGATATTTGTATTTGATTGGTCTGTTGTGAGGGATGTGCCTACATATGTACCTGTCCACCTACCTATCTAGGTAGGGTGAATTGGTGCTGAAGTGAGATTATGTTTGTCAGCTGGCTTCTCTGGGAAACAGGTCTGTTGCTCCACTGAGAAAGGCAACTTGTATGGGTTGCACATTCTGTTTCATGCCTAGTGTACAGAAATTTTGTGTTGCTGAAATATGTTTTGGGGATTGCATGTTAAACCTTTGAAACATTGTCACACACACACACACACACACACACACACACACACACACACACACACACACACACACACACACACACATACACACACACGCACACACACACACACACACACACACACACACATACACACACACACACACGTATGTATAAATGTTTCTGGATAGATGAACTCTGCTGTTGTAATTAGCCTAACTAGAGTATTCCAGACTTTGTCCTGGTTGATGTATCCGGAATGATATTTCTACCACAGTATACATACGTACGTACCTGCAAGAATCCGTGACAGTTGAATCCATGCACTATGATCACTGTTTTCTCTCTTCCTGTGTTTTGTCTGTCTTGTGGTGTCATGACAGATTGTATGTAATTTACCCACCCACCCAGCCCTCCTTGGAAACTAATAGAAATGCTATAGATTTTTCAGAAAACAACTGTCCTTGGTGCCCAGCGATTTCCTCTTTCTGGGTATCTACTTGATTTTGAAAAGAATATTTACAAAAGGGGTACTTTTTGGGGGTTGACTACCAATAAAAGACCTTCTCCATAAACAATAGTCAGGGAAGTGGTATCTACTTATAATATCCGTTCACACCAGTGTAGCATGTTCCATATTAGCCATATAGCCAGAGAGAAGTTACATGGTAGATTCCCATAGGGCCTTCCCAGATGGAACATGTCATATCATTTGCATTCCCTCCACTCTCAGCAAGACATCCATACGTATGTGCATTAGTGCAGTTGGTAGTTTCACAAGTTTGATGTTTGGCTGCAGCTTACCTTCTTTGGCTCATAGAAAAATGGGAAACATATATTTATAGAAAGTCTATCATGAATGTTTTATGACTGCAGCATCTGTGTTGTACGTATATCACTCAAAGCTTTCATAGCAGTCCAAATGCCACACGTGCCATACATAAAATGCACATTTTTTATTTTTCCTAAGTCTACTCTCCAATGAAATGCACAATAATTATCCTTTATATACTTGAATAGTGCTAAAGGAAGCTTTTTTAATGATTATTAATTTTGTTCTGAGCTGTGTAGTAACTGAATGTAGTGGACAATAAAGGGCAGTGACTGTTGCGCACTAGTTCCTGCTGTTGCATTCACTGAGCATCTATTCACTGCTTTGTACTCATTGTCCACCTCTTGAGAGGTGAGTAGTTGAGCATTGCACTTTAGAACCATGCCAGTTCACTCCTACTCCTTCTGGTTTGTCTACTGTGCACCCATCAAGTGTTATGTACATACTTCTGTGCATTAATGTTAGGGGCTGTTTGAGTTACGACATGCATTTTGCCGTCAACAGAAGGAGGTGATGATCTTCATAACATTCACCATGAACACCTTCAGAAGGAGTGCTTGTTATCAGCTTTTTCTTCACTGTTGGATGAGAATTGTATGTGGCTGGAAGACATGTCTGCTGAGCTAAACAAATCCACAGATGTTCCAAAGTGAATCTCCTCTACGGACTGTCCACTTGGCACCACATACGTAGTACATACTGTATGTATACATACATGTGTGGTACTGTTCATAATAAACTGGATGACGTACAACAGTGTGACTGTCCAACGTCATCCTGTTTATTATGAAAGTACTATACACTGTGCTTGCATTGTGTTAGTATAATATAATGCAGCTTTAGATAGGATCTATGGTTATCCGTGTTTTGTTTATTTTGTATTTTATACATACATATGTGGCTGTATTCTTATTATGTGCTTTGACAATTGTTACAAAGTAGTTGGAAATGTCTACATTGTTATGTTTTGGAATGTTATGTACTCTTTTACCACCACTTTGTGCCATCCAGACCTGGCGACACAACTTACTTCCAGCGAGCCGACCTTCCTGCTGAAAGTGGAGTTCTACTTGAGTCATTGTGTACTGTGAGCTCTTGTTGACTGCAAATATCATGAATGCTTGTATACTACTTACGTATGTATGTACGTACGTATGTTCATCACACAATGCATCAATGTATTGGTACATGTTTGTACTACATGATTTGTTGTTTTGTTATGTCAGTTCACAAGTGCTAGTTTTGTTTACCCTTGGGCACACAACGTGTATGCGAACAACATACACGTGCACACAATTACACAAACACACACACACACACACACACACACACACACACACACACACACACACACACACACACACACAACACACACACACAACACACACACACACACAACACACACACACACAACACACACACACACAACACACACACACACACAACACACACACATACACACACACACACACACACACACACACACACACACACACACACACACACACTGGATGTACTGATGCTTAGAGATCACTTCGTTTGGTCTGCCAAACTCTTTCTGGAGTGCAAGATAATAATAGTAAAGTAGCAGAAAAGTAAGATTCCCACATACTTATGTGGTACAGCAACCCTTCCTACAACATTTCAGTGTCTTTTTTTCTGTTTCCCTCCCCAGCAGGGTGGAAATGCAAGAGGCTTTTTCAAAGTTGAAGGTATGTACTTGCCTTGTGTGTGCTAGTTTCAGAGCAGTCATGTGTTCCTGCACACACAGGAAAGACCATCAGCAGTTATGTATGTTTGGGTCAAAGTATACTGTGTTGTGTGCTAATCAATATATGTTTTTTATGTTCCACTAGCCTTTTGCACCTTTGACATAATATTCCACATGTGCATGGGCTTGTCAAGACACGTGAACTGCTAATATTGAAAATATACAGTAAATGATTGGCTGAAATTGGTTCATAGATTTGATATATTGTTTGTAGAAAAATGATTTTTACCTTTGTGGTTTCACACTTTAAAATTACAATGCTAAATCTGTGGCCACTTCCTTTTCCGGTTTGTCCCCATTGCTGTGTGCAATGTGTTGCTATTACTGTCTGTGATGTGTGACGTAGTTATATGTGTCTAACTGTGTATACCATAATACATACGTACGTATCTGGTCAGGCTCAGGGAATCCTAGGGTTAGTGTGATTATCTAAGGTTGCTTCCAGTCTGTCTTAGGTTCATTTCCACCTGAGGAAATTCTTAGTGGTCTGATGGAATGTGCTGTACAAGGTGAAGAAAGATTGAAGCATCATACTATGAGTGTAGATCTCAGTAAAGAGGGAGATGAATTGAGGTGCAGTAGATGAACATACAGTATAATGAATATGCACATACATAATATCTACACATTATAGTGATCAGATTACAGAGGTTTCACTGTATATGGTTTAGTATGTACTTCTGGATCTTGCTAACTGCTTGCTCAGTTCCTACTTCATGCACTATGGAATCTGATCCAGGGTGAATATGCTGTTCTTCTGATAGTAAAACACAGATTTTCTGTCCCCTTGAGTACTTTCCCTGCATCATCCTTTCAGTGCACTGCACTGGATGTTGGATGGTACCACATTACTATGTCTTAGCATGCAATCTTTTGACAGTTGTGTTTGCTTTGACACTTTACACATTAGAAACTATTTTTGTGCAGTTGTGTGTATTCCGGCAAGCATTGGAAGGACCTGTCACAGTCTGAATCAGCAGTAGATATCTTGAAGCATCATATTCAAGTTAGTCTACAAAATAAACTTTGTAGAATTGAGGTACAGTGGGACCCCTCCATTCCAGACACCTTGAGACCAAAAAGGACTCCTGATTATTGAGCTGTCCTCATTTCAGGGGTTGAAGCTGTTCTATATCACAGTACAATAAAGAATTTGGCTCCAGTGGCATGTGTCCATAATATAGGGGTGCCTGCAATTCAGGGGTCTGAATTAGAGGGGGTCCACTGTACTTCTGTGTATGGGGGGGATGATAGGTTTCTTGTTCAATGATGTTACTGACATATGCACAAGCCTCTTTTTGTTACATATGTATGAAATACAAAGAGCCCTTTTCAAAGGCATAAGATTATCCTTTGACATTGTGTGATTATGCGGAGTCCACTTTGTAATCTGATTGCCGAGTGTAGATCATTATGCTTGGTTCTTTTTGTCCAATGTAAAAGGCTGGCTCACATACTATAGTGAAACCCTATTGCTATCCTGCACTGTAGAAACTCCACCTGTCCAATGCGCAAAGCGGTGTAGCATTGGATCGGTCCTTACAGCGAGGACAACAGCTCAAAGGCGAAGTTGAGAAGCTCAAGTTACAAGCCAAGAACAGACTTCTCGCCAAATATGGAAGCCAAAGGGAAGCCATACAGGTGGCAAGGTGAGACTTCCAAACGCCCACGTGTTTTTGGTCGTTACCTGGGTGATCCTAAAGTGTTGTGCGCAATCTTGTACTGATCCTTATGCGGATGTTATGGGAACTGTTTTGAGTGTAGATGTGTTCTATTATTAGACTAGACACGCACTAGTTTCCTTAGTGAAACCCTAAATCCTCTGTGCATCCCACTCATTCACCCATCTATGGAGTTCAAAATGAATGTGAAGGTGCAACGAAAAATAATCTATGGTTGGTCTTAGACATTGGTAAGTTTATTGTATGTACGTACCTACATACGTATGTATGTAGCCATTAAAGTAATTTCATTCATTAACTGATCAACTGAGAGTTATCTGTAGGGTACACAGATTATGCCAAAGTCAAATCAAATTAGTTTGCTGGTGTCACTTAAGCACTTACTGAATGCCTTTTTACATCTTAGTTCTGTGCTGACAATGGAAATTGAAGAGGTAGGCCAGACAGCTGCAGGGGAATACTTGAAGACCAAGTACCAGGAGCTGACAGATCAGATGCAAGAGCAGAAGTCTGTCATTGTGTCCTTGAAGAAAAAGGAGATGAAAGTGAAAGAATTTACCAGATTATCTGTGAGGCTTTGTTCCTTTTATCTCACTAACTGTTCATGTGATATGTTCTGACATGTCTGTTGAGTCGCATGCTCCACAAGCTCATGTAACTATCATTACTCTGTTGTTCCTTCCCATGGTAACATCTAGTACTAAGGAAAACATATACTTATCATCTCCAAACTACACTGGGAAAGTTACTCCTGAGTTGTTAAGCATATGTGGCATAGTCACAGTAGTTGACCCGCAAAATGTTCTGCATGGGTTGTGTTTTTCCACAGTTTTGCTTGTTTGTATCATAATCAATATTGAAAAACAGTTTGGCTTAACTTTTTTATGATAGATATTTACTAGGTAATCTTGTGTTCATGTACGTATGTAGCACTATACTTGGAAATTTCTTCAGGGGGGGGGGGGGGGGCAGAAAATGCCCATCTCCCCATGCACTAATTCCTAATTTACCTAATGTGTTTAGTGTGTATATCCCCTGTATTCCATCCCCTGTATTTGGCTTCATGTGTTTAGTTTACAGTGAGAAACATAATTGAATCTTTCACATGCATACATACATGGGTGTATCATGTGATTACAGTAGGTGAACTATAGCTATAGTGTAGGCCTCCCTGCCACAGGGTACAGTGAGTGATGTCCCTTGGCAGGATAGAAGTGTGGATATCATCATGTGTTGATCTTCTAGATCTATTATCACCTAATGTGTTATTCTTCAGCAGCTGTCTGTTGTTTATTGTCAGCATATCTATGCTCTCAGCAAGGGTGTAACTACTATGATCTCACTCTCCTAGGAGTCCAAACAAAGCTCTATTGAAGAACTGGTGAAACACAATGCCCACCTTAGTCATCAGATACAAAGACAGCAGAAAGAGGTGGGCTGGTCTTGGGTGGCATAACCATGACATCACTCAAATGTTGTCCTCTGGCTTGTCTAGGATCACTCCTTACTTTTCTGTGCTGTGGCTTCAAAAGTGTTGTATGCTATGCAATTATGACTAGTGCTGATTTGTCTCCTTTCAGATGGCTCAATACAGAAGGCAGCACATTTGTACATCTGAGCTCAGTATCACTACTTTGGCCAATAGCTTGAAGAACTACCCATTACAAGAACTGAAGTTGTTTTTGGTAATAAATCTTTCCAAGCTTTGCTAGTGAGTCTTCAGGTTTCAGTTAAAACTCTCACTCATGTCTTGTAGTGTTGTATTCATGACTTTATCGGGGGGGGGGGGGTATTATGCCCACTCACTCCAGCCCCACCCCCTCCAAACATATAATGCCTCCTGTTTGTGAATCAGGCATCATAGTTGTAGTTCGTTGCTAATGATGTATACAGGCACATGTATGATAACATAGTATTCCAGAAGTTTGTCATAATTCAATTGATTCAAAATAGCAAAATACTAAATTGTTTCAGTACACCACCTTCCCACACCCCACCCCTACACACTAGAGAAAATTGCATGTGCCCTATAATGGCTAATTTATCCTGCAGTGATTGCATATTGATATGCTAAGGAAGGTTGTATAGGCAAAGAGTGTATCACACAGAAGTGCCTCCTTTGAAATTTTATGCCATTACCTTTATGTTTGAGCCCTTTCAAGGATGACTACTGCTAAACTCTATCTAACTAGTGTGTGTGTGTGTAGTGGTCTTGAGGGTCACTGCTGACAGACCTATAATACAACAAGTACCCCCATCAAAGTAAGTACATGGTTCAATATGGCTGCTGCAGACCCCATCAAAGCAGTTCTTGTATCAAAATACTTTGATGTTGACTCCTGAAAGTGGAACAACTGACCACTTCAGAACAGCATTAAATAAATTTAGTGGTCTGGCGCTGTCTGGTGCTGGTCTCTATGGAAGCAGTAACTTCAAAACAAAGCACTGTTTTGTGTTGCCACCAGTGTCAGTTCACATTCCAGAACAAGTCATGTGCATCCTAGCAACTGCCATAATTGGTGGTCATGTGACACACTATGTGTAATGTAATGTTACTATAAATAGACTAATTAGTTTAGTAGCCTGGAAGTGCAATGAATATTGGTAGGCAGGTGGAAGTGGGTAATGAATGTTGTTATTTTTTTCTTACAGCCAGTTTAGCCCCCCCAAAGGACACAGAACACTCATCTCTGGTATTGTGGCCATTGATCAGTGGTGTGCTGCTAGTGGTGATGAACAACTTCTCCCATGCATTTGCACAATGCTAAGACAAGGTTAGCTTCCACCTTAGGCATATTGACATTGGTATTGAGTTGGCCATGTATAGTGTAAGACATTTTGAATGCCAAGAATGACTTGGGTGAAACAACATAAGCAATAATGTGCACTCTGGAAGATTGACATAAATTGGAAGTGTGTGATTCTGTATTACAGTTCGAGCATTAAACAGCCTTTGCATAATAAATCTACAAAATATATTTCTTACAAAGTGACTCTACTTCACAGAAAATGTTCATAAAGTTTGTCACTGTACTATACAAGTTTGCCACCGTACTGTACAAATTTGTCACCGTACTGTACAATCTGTGTATATGTACAGTACACGCAAATGCATATTCATGTATATACTAGAATATTCTACCGTATTCTAGAATATTCTGAAGACATTAACATTATGTGGAGGATATTTGGTACATGCTGGCATGTTCTATTTTATTCTAGCACTCCATGTCACCTATTAGCACATTCGTTCACTGTAGCAAATGGCCTACAAGCTGAATTGAACCATTGCAATGGGTTAATCAGTGCAGCTGTGTTTAGGGGAACAGATGCTATGGGTAGGTTGTGTAACCTCTCAGCACCATCCATGAAGTCATACCGCACACAATGTGTTTCCATGTAGAACTACTCAACAGAGTAGACGTTGTTAAAAGTGAAGAAGTGCAGCTTATTGTGTCTGTAGCTAGAGACCTGCAAAATGCCAGGAAGCTGCTTCGCTCCTGTGATGACATCATTAATGGCATTCATGATTGGTGAGTACAGCCATGGATACTCTAGTATCTATGGTACAGCTGTGTGTGCTGTATAGGTGCTCATTTTTGCAGATGTATTGTTTCATGAATCAAAAACTGGGTTGTAAATTGCATTTTATCAGGAATGGACCAGTCCTTACTATATATTAGACTATATATCTAAGCAAATATTTGCAATTGAATGTTCACAAAATTTAACTTAATTTGTGAAATTCGTGAAAATAGAGTCCTGCAAAAATTTGACGCCTATACTGTATGCATACAACACTGGTGTGATCCAAATGCTGTCAAGGACACAGGGGCCCATGTGTGTTTGTCCTGCTGGCCTCCTTTAGAAGCTACATGGTCAATTGTTTTGTGAAAGAATTAATAGAGACCCAACAGCCCTTTAACTTTCAGTGAATACAGTTTCAGTCCTTTTTCACCAAATGCTGTAGCTCCACAGTGGTAAACTACTATTATTACCACCCTCTTTAGGTGGACCTGCCCTGCACAGAACACTGTACCGTGGGTTACAAGGGAAGGAATGAACTTTCAGGAGTGGAAAAAGCAGTGGACTTTGCTTGCCTCCAAATTGAGAACATTGCAAGCATCTTCAGCCGTTTCAGACTGAAATGTATGCTGTATACATGTTAACAGGGTGTTTAGTGATAGGTTGTACATATTCCTTTTCTCTTACAATAATTTATTGCTAACCTCTGAAGCATCGGGCGCATGTCATTCCTCTTGTATCATGACAATAAGTACCATACGCTATGTGCATGTAACATGTGTATCATTGCATTAAATATTTTTATGAGTACAAATTTGACATTGCTCTCAATGTCATATTACATATGTGAATCTGAAAGACAACACATCATGAATGAGCTATGTACAGTTGGTTTACTGTAATGTCCCATACATATGCGTGTGTATGAAACTTCTTCAAGTTGTTGAGTGCCTACTCACACACTGGCTTATATAGATGGTGAAACTCTCGGGGAAAAGGGGCAGTAACCTTCCATGCACCCCCTAAATCCTTACACGCACAATGCATGTTCCATGTAATACAAGTGGAATATCCATCATGCATGCAATTATTACTGCATGTTGGTATAATTCATGAGTATGTGGTAGAGAGCCACATTGTTGTGATGCAACAATCCACATGCACCCACTTCTTCCGTGGCATCATACATGCAGCCAGTATGTACGTATATACATTAACAATTGCAATGCAACAAAAATGGTTGATTACATTATCGCATGCATGCATGATGCAATACACTGCATGGTCATCAATATTATAATTAACCCTTTTGATGACACCTGCCAAGCAATATCAAAGGCTAAATTAGTACACATGTGTCATGCATACATTCAACTACTAAAGAATCACCAACCCCCCTCCTCCCCCCCCCCCCCCAGCCCTCCATCATATGTTCTACCATCACTGTCTGATCTATAAGTCTGCTGTAGTGATGTATATGAAGATAACTAGCTTGTATTGCATACACACACACGTTTAATATCTATACTGAAATACACACTGTATTATATGCATGCAGTAATATCAACTAGGAAACATGCAGTCAAAACTGTTTATACCACAACATGCACCATTGCTACCACTGTTCAGTTCAGTTCAGTTCAGTTCAGCTCATTATTTTGCTTGCTGTTGTACAATTAACCAGCTGCAGTGCATTTTGTACAGAGCCCATGCTGTGAAACATTCCCAATATGTATATATGCATGTTGCTGTAGAGAAATTGATGGGGAATCAAGTGACTTTGTAAAGAGGTTTGGCTTTGTAAAGAGATCGATTTGACTGTATTTTACATTAAAAAACACCATTCTTACTTAATGTCTGTACCTACATACGTACTAGGTTTGCAGCTATAGGTAGTTGAGGATGGATGCATGCAAAGCCTATATATTATGATCATGCCCTTTTGTCTAGGATGAACGACCCATATATGTATACAATGGTGCATTGTGCACACTCACCAGCTACTGCATGCGTGAATGACATTAGTTGTGATTACATGCAGTGTTAGGATAATGAACTGAGCACACACAGTCATTATGATGTATATTGCTTTTAACTAGAGTTACTGCAAAGTTGAATTATTTTTGGGGCTACGAGTATTAGGGATTCAAATTATCCAGTTTTGACTGTACAGTCAAACCTCGTTAGTGGGTACACCTGGGGACCCTCCAAATTGTTATTCACTATCAGTAGTACTTGCTAACCATATAGATTAGTATTATGGGTTATAAGCTGGGGTATCACATCGTTGTACTTCCTAACCAGGTATTACTCGTTAACAGTGTTCTTACTAATGAGGTTCTACTGTATTTACAGTACACCATGTGAATGGCCAAGTAACCAAATCCATTGCATAGTTTCCTATACCTTGCATTCGAGGGTATAATAACTGTTGAATATACGCTCGAGTGTGTAGAGACCAAATTATAAACCTTGTACGGTAGTGCATAGTACAGTTCCTACCCTGTTCCGAGTCCGTAGTACAGGGACGTTATACGTACGCGCGTGATCGGAGGAAAACCGTTGTAACATTCTTCGCATAGTTTGCGGTTAATCAGTTCCTGTTCTGAAGGGCTAATATATAAGGGGGGGTAGAATGACTTCATTCTCAAACTAGTTTGCTAGCTGGTCAGCAATCATAAAAAGACTTGTTGCGGTCACTAATTGATTACCTATTGACACAATGAACTCCGGTTACTACGGTGTACCGTCCGTGAACGAGGCTGTTGTGGCCAACGGTGGTTACTGGCAACCAGTTGATTCTATGCTTCCCACTATGACGACGGCGAACAGCGAAGGTTACTCTCAGATTGATCCTACTGGAACTACAGTGAGTTTTACCGCTTAAAACGCGTATAATAGTGCTTAGATTCACTTTGTTTCTTTGTTCTATCTACAGATGTCCAGTTACCCCGAATTTAGCGTTGTCCCATCGGTGGTGTCATCCGGTTCTTCCCCAACCACTTGTGTAACGACAGATAGTAGTTACCGCCATCCTGGATCACCGGCTTCATCGAAGGGCGGTTCAAATGGACGAAGAAGGGCTGTAAATCGCTTGCCTCCGACTATTGACCCGTGCCTAATCGCTCCCCTCAAAAAGAGGCGAATTGACGAAAATCGTCTTCCCAATACGGAGCGGGAAAAGCTTGTTATGAAAAGGGAAAAGAACAGGGACGCAGCGGCTAAGTGCAGAATGAAGAAGAAAGCCGTGTCTGAAAAACTCCGTGAGGTACGTGTTTCACTTTGTACAAAGCGTCACCTTTTGCGTTATATTTCCTGTCGTTGAAATCGGAAATCTTGATACTTGTTCTCTTTGTTACAAATCTGATTTTATTCTTGCTTAAACGATCTCTTTTCATTGGTTACAGGAACACGAATATTATTCCGTTAGCAATAAGGCCATTGAAGAAGACATTTGCGATCTTCTCAAGGAGAAAGAAGCGCTAGAGAGACTTTTACGAGAGCACAAGTGTGGCGGCATGGCGAAAAGCAAGGCATAAACTCCACATGGTTTCTCAACACCAAGTAACTTTGTGTTTCTACACTAACATCTGTTTTTGCACGTACGTACTTGCTGTAATTGGGATTCTTTCAATCTAAATCACTGAAGAAGAGGCTTTGTGTACACACCGAATTGGTCTAAGAACAGAATTAAGAATTGCAGAGTATTTATGTTTTAAGGTCAAATTTATACGCAACTAAGCTTTTTGTATACAATTTATATCACAGTTTTGTTCAGTTTATAAATTAATTTTGAAATTCTAACTGAATGTAAATGTACATACCGGTACTGCATGTGAATACTGTAGGTTAAAATGTATGAAAGATCTTACTCAAGCAGCAAGAAAATGTTAACCTGAAAACACACTGTGTGTAAACAGTGAAATCTGTCCATGAAGACCACTCAGGGTCCAAACATTAGTTTCTCTGTTGCTACAGACAGTTGATCTTGATTTGAGTTACATTATAGGCTCAGGGGTGGTCCCTGAACCAGCATTGAGTGGTCTTGATTAACAGGTAGTCATGCAGGTAGCTTCTGATTAGAACAGGGTTGTGTACATTACTTGATTGAGGTGTAAGTGCCATGTGTCCAGGAATATTCACTGCTTGCTGTATAAAATGGCATCCCATTTGTCAGTCAGAACTATACCTGTAACACTATATACATTACTTCATGAATTCAGGGGGAGGGGGGGGGGGTTGGTTGTATTCTCACGGGAACAAAGTAATATGCGTCAGTGGAACTCGCTTAGTAAGTACCTTGTTGAATCATTATCAATGGTTGAATACATAAGGCACACCAGGGTAACTTCAGAAGCAGTATATATTCGGATTCTTCACTGACAACTGATCTGAGTGTCCATTTAAGGCATATAACCTACCCGAAGACTTGCAAGGGACTCTCTTTGGTATACTGAGCTTGTCATTATACAGGTTGCTTATGAAACCATCGATTATCAGTGAAGTTACCGAAATTACCTTACTCCTGGATAATAAGTACTCCTCATCCTGTCCCTGTGTACCCCTTATGTACATAAACCAACCCTGATAGTATGTAATTCCTCATCACTAACTGCAGTAGGTGATATCTGCAATGGAAACTCGTTATAAGGAAGTCTCTTACAACTAACAGTGAATTTTTGCTTATACAAGGAAAACTAGTCAACACAAAGTCGATTAACATGCACAGGAATAATTAAATTTCATGCATATACAGTGTACCATCACCATCCTTTTAACAATAAATTCTAGTGCACCCTGGGTTTTTCGTTAACTAGTTCCTACTGTAGTAAAAAATACATATGACCCAGTTAAAAATTCTACTATGAAAGCCTGATACACAATGAAGAATTTTTAGTGTCCCCCTGCATGGCAGAATTTACTATGAGTTTCTACTGCACCTGTTATTGTCTGCACATGTCCATACATACATACATACATACATACATGGGGTGAAAAAAAAATTAAAAATGGATAAATACATGTGTACACCTGCAAGCGTGTATGCATGTATGAGTATTTATAGTATCGGGAGCATGCATGCAGTACACAATGTGAATATTGTTGATATTTGCTCCCTGACCATTATGCATGCAAGCAATGACTAGTGATCAAAATGCCCCCCCCCCCTCCCCCCTAGCTCTGAATCTACCACTATTGATTATCAACCTGCACTCACACATTCCACTACCTTGCCACTGATCATATAGGCCATATATTTTGTCCACTAGCACAAGTTTGTTCTACTACTACCAGAGAAGGCTTGCCATGATAACAATCCCTTACAAACTGCATAATAATAATATTACTATAGCCATATATGACCTGTACTTGTGCTGATGTAAAGCAATGCACATTCAAGTATAGGTACATGGTGTTAGCTTCATAAGGCCTGATTGGTGGTGTATGCAAGCCTGCCTACATGTCTCAAGTCAACAAATTTGGCTACAATGCAATGAATACCAGTACAAACATGAATATTTATTGCATTGATCCTTGAAGCATTAATCCTGTAGAGCTGTGCAATATACTGAATAGTAATACTGCAATAAAATTGCAGTATTGCTATTGGTGTAAAATACTGATAATGGCCAACTTTTTCCTGCACTGTGATATCGTGTGATGCTGTGATTTTCTTTCCAAGGTTAGACCAGTGTTGGAAGGAGTAAACATAATATGACTGTCCAAGGTCATGCAATTCTATCTCAAGTGATGTGTTCAAAATCTACTCAAATTATTGCATGTGGAAGCCATGATTATGGGTGCAAAAGGTGCACGCACATTATGTAACATACACAGCTACTGTTTTTGAATGATTTTAATCTGTGTAGCAATTAAGGGTTCATTATATAGTTTTAACATTCAGTATACCGTGATCATAGTAATAATGTGATAGAATGTACGTGGGGAATATCCTGAAACTGATAATTTGTGATACCACATAGCCCTAGGCCTAATACAGGCCCAGAGGAAGCTATATGAAAGTGGTATTTCAACCAGAATCATGATGGTAGTCTATAAATGTCTAATTGACGATGAATTTTGAGCTTTGGTAATAAAATTGATAGAACCGTTGTTCTACCAGCCCTGGTGTTTCCTCCGGCCCCGTATCTGCTAAGCAGATCATCTAAATACTGTAACATCATTCATGTGAATGATTATAATACATGATGTAATACTATAATAATATGCCATTGAAAGACATACACAAACTTATCACATCCATACATGTGCGTACGTACATAAGAGCAAAAGTGATTCTCTATAATAATATTACCATATGCGCTTTAATTTTCATGAGGTTTAATACTGGCAGTATTCGCAGATTGGAAGCCATCTCCAGAAGTTTACACCCATGAAAAATTAGATCAGGCTCTTGTTCAATGGCAAACATGGTCATCCACAAATATAAAAACACAAAAATTGCTAATACGCAAAATCCACAAAACTCAAAGTGTATACAATATTATGCAGCATGGAAAGCTGAGGCCTAACATGGATAGAAGGATAGTTCAAAGTCCTGGAATGTGGGCTGTGGTGAAGTTATTAACACTTTGTACAACTGTGTGAATAACAATCCACTCCAAGGAACCTGCTAACACAACTCAAATAACCACCAAACTTCACATAACAATGAAAACGCAACATGCAGAAAAGACATTCTTTCACAATAATAATGTCAATTCAACAGCAAATAAATTGAAGGTCTACGTGAACGTTGCAAGAAATTCAAGAAGTTTCTGCCTCAGTTCAGAAGAGGAAGGAACATAATGTCCACCTTTATGGCGATAAACACAATTCTTACTGAACATTGAGGCTAGCTCGATGCTCCTCTCCACTGGGATTACTGCATCATCATCACCATAGATATGGAAAGAAGGACAAGCTTTTTGTGAGGAGTACATATGTGCATGGGCATCCAAAAGAGACTTAAAACCGGATATAAAGACAGCAAAAGAAAACTTTATGCTGGATGAAGGATCAGTAAGCTTGTCCACCAATAGCGACACCATTGCAGCTCCTTGGCTAAACCCAAGGACTCCATCAAATGGACCATCTCTTTTAAATACTTCATCCACCATCTTCAATGATTCTTCGTAACCAGTGCATATGTCTGTAGCGTCCATTGCGTTGTAAGATTTCTGCGGACGAGAGAAGAACCATCCCCTCTCTTTCAGTTCTTCATCGAGATCGACATTATTTGGTTCGGGAATGATATGTGGTGCTTCAACAAAAACAAAATCCACGGTTTTCTTCAGGAGTTTTCTGAAACCTCCAGTCTTTTCTCGGAACAGCTTAACATTTTGACGATAACCATGAAAACACAAAATGCGAACTTTCGCCATATTGATAGAAGTGGGGGAATCCCTTTGTTACCATGGTGTACAGATTTGGCGGCAAAGTCTTGAATGGCCTAAACCACAGGCGAAATTTCTGGAAATGAATTGCGTCAAAATTAGCGAACAAACGAGTAAGTTTACCCTATTATGCTTTAACGTGTTACGGTGTATTTAAGAAGCATGGTTTAAGTGTGAGTCAAGGTAAAGTGGGGGGATTTGGAACACTGGGCAGTGTTAAACCATAGTATCTATGGTTAAACAGCAGTGCCTCTAACTTTTGATTTGGCCAGGCTGTCCAACCATACTTGCCTCTACTGAACTCCCGATTCATGGAGAAAACTTTTACGAGAACTGTTGCATGCAATGTGTACTTTATGTATTACAATACCTAGTAAAGGGCTGAAGAATAGATGGGAGTTCTGATAGCACATACAACTTATCCTCTTTGATATTATCTCTGACTGAGTAATTACATGTAGGTAGTAAACTAGCGGTCTTCTTGACTAGGATGGTTGAATGTGTGCTCAGGATTGCATTAGTAACTTGCCTCAAGATCCAACTATCATCACATTGTAGCCTGAACGTGACAAACCTGTTGCTTGGTGGGATGAAACTTTCACAGATCACAAATTTTCAGTTTTCATGATTGTATTTTTATGAATTCCTCTTTAATGCTACCTTTCATTTGTCTTTTATTGATTATAACTTCCTCTGTTTGTGGACGAAATTCATTAGAGAACAGAACAAAGGTGCTGCAGTGCTTCACAAGGAGCACTCTTATTTAAATAACCTTTGCTCCCAGTCTGTGGAAATTGTGATAGTTTCACCTCAAGAAAATCTGAGTGCATACAGTAGTGTTCGTTCATGCAGAGGATCAGTAGATGTGACCGTTTGAATTGCACATGTGTGTTCTAATTTTTTAAACCATTGTTTGGAAAAACTGTCTTTTTTAGCAATTTTTGTCAGCTGTTGGGACTGATGAAATAGTAGAGCATTTAATTATATGGGGAAACTGCAACGAAAGACAGCTAGTTAGAAAGATTGTTGGTAGTGCTCACCTTCCACGGATATATAGTGTATGTATATAAAGATTGTAGACTCCAAAATCTGAAAATCAAAGCACAACTATGTACCTCCCACTAGTGTTCCTTTATTAAGTAGTCTGTATGTATGTAATTGGGTGTTCTTGGAATCAATAATGAAGAATTTTCGAGTGAGCA
This sequence comes from Halisarca cf. caerulea, assembly GCA_963170055.1. NCBI lineage: Eukaryota > Metazoa > Porifera > Demospongiae > Chondrillida > Halisarcidae > Halisarca > Halisarca cf. caerulea. The sequence continues at coordinate 228,492 of CAUJGJ010000309.1, read as the reverse complement.
ACATTTTCATGTGCATAAACTAACGATACAAAGTCAGTGATCATGTACACATACGTATGTACTTTTTTAATATGACACGTTGAGTATAGTCACAAATTATTAGATCCTTTAGTGAGTACAGATACGTAGAATGGATGCTGTTTCATCATCAATGAGAACAATTTTGGATGCCTCCATGCAAAGTGATGAGTAATAAGAATGTTAATACAGGGCTAGAAATAGCTGCCTCCCATCTGCCATTTTCCGAACAAAACATGAATATAGCTGACCAAAATTGAGTTGGGTCAGCCATTTGTCTGACCCAACTGAGAGCTGAGTCTCCGATATAGGCTATTACAGTTGAATGGCTGTTTATTTTACCAATCTCAAGGTTCAGTGATGAAGATTCCTTTGTAATATGTACGTATGTGCACATGTACATACGTACGTACATAATCTCTGATGGTTAGGAATGGCCGACCAATCTTCAAAATGTCCTACGAAGATATACTGGGTCAGCCATTTGTCCTAGCAAAGTCCAAATGTTATTTCTACCAATGCTAATATATTGGAACATGTATTGAATGGGCTCATAATTAAGTGTTTGGTTCTAAACACTTCACAATATCACAGTTTGTACATATTGCTTACATACATATACTATGACAAAGCATAGGGAATCGTGATTCCAGTGCCATGTGTCCATATTAGAGGAGTGTCTGCAGTTCAGGGATCCAGATTAGAGGGTTTCCACTGTAGTACGTGAACTAAAATGAACTGAACTGATTGATTGATCGCCAATGAAGGAAAGTTTGATGAGTCTTTCGATGTGGCATGCTATACTACATAGCTCTACTATTGCACAAGAAGAAGTGTAATTTGTTTTCTATTATTGTTTCCATATCGTCACTTACTACCCGTATCATCTACACATGATTGTTTGTCCATTGTTTAGATGTTTCAAGATTGAGGAAAAGAAGGGGGGTTCAAAGCAAACCAAATGGAAAGAAACCTAAATCATCTCAAGATAGTGCTTTGTCTAAGCAGTCTCTGCCATCCATGCCTTCTCCTATTCAAAAGCGAAGACCATTGAGCAGGCTAGATAACACATCAAACCTCCAAACCTCAACACCATTGCCTGTCTCAACCGATAGGGAGCCTTTTTCTGATTCATCTTTCAAAGAACCAAGCTCTCCTGTTCATGAATTACAGTCCACTTCACTTAATGTTCCCCCTTCATCAGATCTGTCCTCTTCCTCTATTAAGCAATATCATTCATTAATTGTATGTAATAAAAGAGAAAAAACCCGAAAGTCTAAACATCACAATCGTAGAAAAAGTGTAAGTACAACTACATATGTAAGGATCATGTACATGTTATATCATTATGCTTGACCCTGTCAGTTTTATGCAGTTTACACCAATTGAGTATTCTTGAATTCTTTGTTTTTAATTGAAGTATGGTAGGTGTACATACTTATTGGTGAGGTACATGTGTATGTAAGCTAATCAGGATGTGTACATGTTTTAGTGGATATTATTTGTAGTATGCTTGTGTCATGTGATCACTGGTTTACCAGGAACTATCCCACTATGGGTCTTGAGAAACCAGCAATGAAGCTGCTGGTAGGGTTGGTGTAATCTACAACAATCAAGTTCTTATAAAGAACACCTTGATTTGCTGGGAAGTAATTATGTATCAATAAATTTTGCATGTTTAATGGACCCACGAAATTGTACATGCACTTCCATTATTATGCTTTCAATTGTTTTTGTTTATCAACAAGCCCAGATCCTGCATACATATTGTTTGTTTTTTCCTGGGATTACTTACTACAAAGCACACAGATACGTATGTGCTACGTACATAGATGTGTGCTATGTATATACATATTACTCTTCACTGATATTGCAATGGTGCCAGGTAAACATCTGCAAACTAATCCTGCTGGTGAACCCCGTGCCTTAGTAAGACATACTAAAACAAAAGTTTCCAAGGAATAGAATCACTATTATTGTAAATACACAGTTAAAAACTTCTTATTGAATGTTGGTTGTTTCGTGTAATAAATTGCAGTACGTAAGTGTGTGCTATTACTTCACTGTAGTGCCATGCTGAAGAATTTGATGAATGGGTAAAGCAAGTTAATAAAGAATTTGAATTAGTGGAGGAACATGAACTCTCTGTTACCACTATTTGTTAATTGCATTGTGTGTATACATACTAATACATATCCTGATTGTATTTTATTTGATTGCATTAAAGCTGCTGATTAATCCATTACATCTGATAGCTATCTTTGTACATTATTGTTCTTGTGTTATTGTTATGTACCTACTTTGATTTCAATTTGACAGGAACAGATAAGCATGTGTACATCATACACATGCCTTCTACGAATATGTACACACATACCACACACACACACACACACACACACACACACACACTTGCACATGCGCTCGCGTATGATCATGAACACACTTGATTATAATATTTCAAATTGTCATTCAACCACAACAATAACAGTGACTGGTGCATAAATGGTACAAATAATAAATGATGGAGTGAGATCATGATCATGTGCATGCACTGCCGATAGATACTGTATATACCGTTATCCGGAAATATTGGCAACATTTTTAATGTGGCAGTTTGGCGGTCATGATCAAAATCACCGAATTCACATAAACCTAATTACTATGCTTTGTCATTGCTGTACAACCACCATGCATGCAAATTTAATTTTCGCAAATATATACAGCCTGATCTTGCGCAAATTGCCAATTAAATTTAATGATCGCCAATATTTCCGGATATACGGTATATAATACGTACATGATTATGAAAGCATATGCATATAGTATACGAGTTATGTTATATACAACCATTAGTACTGATTTGGATCAAATGTAAAAAGAGCATACATGCAAGCTATACTACTAGTACATGTATATAGTTGTGGAGAGTCTGTTACTAGTACACGTCTACATACATACAGTACAACTATCAAAAATAACAAGTAATGTACAAAAAGAAACAGTATAATAGTATCTTATGTTCTGGTAGCACCAGATGACCCCATACACAATAGCAGCATTTGCCAAAGACACAAGAATTAAGGATTCTCCACTCCTTGGTAGTACATGGGTGGCACAGCTGAAGGAGTCTAATCAGAGATGGCATGTCCAGAACTCGATTCCCGAGAGCCAACTGGGATCGTCATCAGGCTAGCTTTGCACCTATGGCTAGTATGCGTATTATGTAATTATTGCAAGATCCTCATATCTGTCTCTTTTCCTCTTCCCTAGCTGCATCTGAAACGGTGCCTTGTAGGATACAGTAAGCTCAACGAGTGTACAGTGCTATAGTTTGTCATTCCAAATGAAGATGTCAAGTTGTTCATCGGGGCAGTATCTATAGCTAGAGTGTCTATGATCAGTTGCAGTGATGTGGGGGGGGGAGGGCATATACGTGCATGATGCTGGCCAGGTATAGATCTGTAAGAATAT
>CAUJGJ010000309.1:215000-220000 GCA_963170055.1 Halisarca cf. caerulea | reverse complement strand
AGACGCAGCAGACGCTGACCCTCGTGTTGAACGGATTGGCCGATAGGGACGCCGAAAGCTAACAAGAGATTGGTCAACTCCAGAGACGCTGAATGCAAGTCAGGGATTGGTCCGAATGTGAACAAACACAGTGATTGGATTGGTCGGGTGGATCTCTACAAAAGGAAAGAACTGAAACTCGTCCCTCACTTTCCATTGCCTGTAACGTTTGCGTAGGCTGGACGATTGAATCTTGTGTCCTTGTCTGATCATTCACGGCGAGAAATTGAAGAATGGACTTCTGCTTTTCGCCAGTAAGTTGTCTTTTCTCGCCTTTGAGTTTTGGCAATTAATAAAATGTAGTTTAATTTTATTCTCCGCCTTCAGGTCATTGATAAAACATCGGAAGAATCGGCGATGGCCGCCGATTTCGTTGCCAGCGTCATTAAGAACGCGGAGGTATGTACGAAACTAGATTCTTTAATTTTTATTTTCCTTCCGAAGATCTGTATTACATGCAATGCCATATGTATTTCGTTTCACCTGATGTCTTGCTCGTGTGCTTCATTGTGGACTGTGGAATATAGGTGCCCTTGGCCACTACCCCGCCAATTTCCTCCTCGATTTCAAAAGGTGTGCGTTCCCTGAAACCAGAGACTGTTGTAGAGAAATCCTTTACAGAGCTATCCTGCCAGCATAGACACTATATTATTATAGTGTCTATGCTGCCACCAATTGCTCACTAGCCGCCTACCTAGCTAGGAACAATGGTAACTGCAGAGATGTTTTATCTTTGGACGGATAATGCATGTCACAAGAAGTGTACCCGAAGAAGCCCAAGTGGGCGAAACATTGTACAGTTTTGATTGATACTTGATAAATTGTGACAATCATGCGTTATCTGTCCAAAGATGGAATACCTCTACATCAACCTAGCATGTCCAAGAATTTCTTCCACTGAACAATGATAATTAACTGGTTGCATTTAATTTGCTAGTATTGCAGCTGACTATCACTGATTAGTCATTCAGTTTTGCTAATGTATCCAAAAGCATGCACAGTTCCATCGGGATGTCCACTCATGCAAAGCACTTTCTTCCCAGACCATGATCCAGACACCGTACTACATGCTAACACCATTGTTGTATTACGGTCTGTGTTCGAAGTCCAGCCTAGGCCACACTTGTAATTTCATGTTATGCTTTGTCTCATTGTGCACTTTGTACGCACACCATTGAATGATGAGAACCATCCTACCCCCCCCCCCCCCACACACACACACCACCACCACACACACACCAACTCACTGTTGTCACTGTAGGAGAGAGAAGTGTCCAGGCAGTGCATGTCAGAGGGGGTTGTTGGTGTGTCCACAAAGGACCGGTCAGAAGGGCTCTGTAACCCAGCAAATCGCAATGAACTCCAGACATCTCCATCTGGACCAAGTGTACCTTGCTCAGGAAATCCCAAGAGGACTGGTACCTCTGCTTTGCAACCAGTAAGTTTCAATTTTCCGTCTTTAATATTCCTGCACACCAAGTATTAGGCACTGGTGGAAATTTATTTCAGGTCAAAACCATAGATACTGTTGTCAAAGACATAACTCCAGAAGAGTCTTTGGTTGCCTCTACGTTTGTAGCAAGTGTTATCCAGAGTGCAGCAGTACGTACGGCTTGCTATATGTTCTCCTATTGTTATTTGTGAAATTCTGTTCAATGTGCATTTGGTTAGTGATTAATGTTCCTCTATTTTCCTCGTGCTTAACACAGGAGAAGGAGGTGTCTAGACAGTTTGTGTCTGAAGTGTTTGCTGGTGCCATCATGAGGGAACAGTCAAAACTGCTCTCAAGCTCTACAAGCCGCCATGATGTTGAGAAAACTGCCTCTGCATCAAATGCACTTGCCTCAGGACAATCAAAGATGTCTGGATCCTCTGCTTTGTTGCCTGTGAGTTTTGAATATCCACCTTTGAACATAAAGGCTTGAGGCCTTTGCTGATAGTTCATGAGAGCTACATAGGTTCACTGAATTAATATGATTTTAATTATGTATGTGATAATACTATATGATGATGAGCATGATACGATAGTATTACGTAACATATACAAACATCATATATTTTTTTCAGATTACCAAAACCACAGGTGTCCTGATGTATGACAAAACTCCTGGACCAGCTCCAGAAGAATCTTCAGTTGCTCCTAACTTTGTTGCTAATAGTGCTGTCAGAAGTTCCAAGGTGGGAAATTGCTCCCTTGTCTGTGTTGTGTGTTGTATTCAATTTAACTGATGACTTGATTGTGTTCTACATACATTGTTGCTGATGTGGTACATCCTACACATGTTGTCCTTGTAGAAGGGAGAAGTGTCCAGGGGGTGCAGGTCAAAGGGGGTTGTTGGTGCGTCCACAAAGGACGAGTCAGAAGTACTGTGTGGCCCAGCAAATCACAATGAACTTCAGACAACTACATCTGGACCGAATTGCTTGAGAAATTCCAAGAAGACCTCTTCTTTGCAACCAGTAAGTTCAGAGTTTAAGATACATCTTTGAGTATACGCAGAATCACCAGACCTGGTATGAGTACGTATATTGACTTTGTGTTTTAAATTTAGGTCAATAAAGCCATACTGGTAGACACTGCTATCCAAGACATAACTCCAGAAGAATCTTTGGTTGCCTCTACTTTTGTAGCAAGTGTCATCCAAAGTGCAGTGGTACGGCTTACTATTATTATAAATAAATATTTTTCCAAAATTTGTTCAATGTGCATTTTATTTAGCAATGCTCCTCTTTGTGATGCATTGTTGTTGTAGGAGAAGGAGGTTTCTAGACAGTTTGTGTCTGAAGTGTTTGCAGGTGCCATCTTGAGGGAACAGTCGAAACTGCTCTCTACCCCTACAAGCTGCCACAATGTTGAGAAAACTGCCTCTAAACCAAATGCTTTGGCCTCAGGCAATGCAAGGACATCTTCAGCTTTGTTGCCAGTAAGTGTTGAACACCTGTCTTTGACAGCTTAGCACATATTGAGAGTGAGGTACATTGAATTAATATAATCTTTCAGGTCAACAAAACCCTTGACAAGCCTCCAGAAGAATCTGTACTTGCAACTGCAGCTGACTTTGTTGCAAGTGTCATCAATGATGCGGTGGTACGTCTGAATGTTCATCTTTAGTGTGTACCTCAATGCAGTAAATTCACCATGTGTTTACATTGCACAATCATCGTTGCAGGAGAGAGAAGTGGCCCATCAATTTGTGTCAGAGGTGTTTGCGGGTGCTGCTATGAGGTTTCAGTCACAACCACTCTGCACATCTGAACCAAATGCAGCTGTGAGTCGCCATTTCTGTGTAGTCAGCCATCCATTCCTGTACTGGCACATGCATGTATGGGTCGTCAGTAGTTGTCTGTCTGTTAGTAGCAGAAAACATCTCCTCGGGCGCATATGTACGTATGTATATGTATTTGCCCCAGTGCCCACAACTTGATAAATCTGTCAAGCACCCTTGTATGGGTCTACAATGTCCTGCTGCCAACCTCCTCTGCCGATATTCCATACAGCCCAGATTCAATAGTTATTCTTGAGTTATTGAAAGTTGCAACATGTAGCTTTGATGTTTTCGACTCTCTTCACGCTTCTGTAGGTTCTGAGATCAAACCCTTGCCTCACTGTTGCTATGCCCAGTTCCTGTGATGTGACAAAGGATGCAGAAATGGAGATTGTTGAAAAACAAGTAGCAACCAGTGGTAGTGATGCTGGCTGTTCTCAAAACAGTGAAGAAACTTTGGAAGTCTCCAAAGGAAGAAAGACTCTGAAGAGAGTGAAGATGTTCTTGAAGCGACGTCTACTTTGCTGCTTCTTCAGTGAATAACAAGTCATGTCATATTCATGTTGAACAGCAAAGGACTTACATTACTGCATACCTCCTGCATGAAGTGTACTATACATTATGAGCTTAATTATACGTACTACTGTAGTGATAAAACTGCATAATAATTATTGTAAAAGTGTTATAATTATATGGTGCGTACACATTATATAATTTTGTACACGTATATACGACATGTACTCGATGTCATGTACTGAAAACCCTGCATGCATGTCAGTCCGGTCAGGTGGATCGTCCCCCAATCTTACAGGGCCAATCACTATAATTATTTTAGAATTGCATGGAATTTTATATGACTGGCTGGTATGGCAATATATATCTGCATTGGATTTATACAGTATATACAGAACATAGATACAAACTGTTTATAGGACTGCATGGGGTACTTTCCTGTGAGGTCTTTCTCCAGAACTGCTGTGCAAATTAAGTGAATACATGACTAAACGTGGGAGTGCATGTTAACTTGCTATATAAATTTATCAAACACAGTAGAACTGGTACCTCACAAAATACAACCACCTTTGGTGCTGGTACAAATGGTCTTGTGCATATGTGACTGCATGTTCAATCTCTCCAACTTTATAGGTCCATTGCATGGAACCTAAAAGGTGCAAAAACACAGGTAGACAAATAAAAGATTGGTTGTAATTTACAGAGAAAGAATTATTATGGTCTTTATAAAAACTTATTGTAAAACTGTTTTGTATCTCAGAGTATAGATATTGGATCAATTCTGGACTGCAGAAAGTGGTTATAATTTTGAGGTGGTGCTAATTCCAAGGTGCACTTGTTGTGGGGCTCGGTTCTATATACTATATTTGCGGAGATGGAAATTCCTGATATCAACTATTAACAAGATGCATGCATGAGTATAGGATACCATTGCACTGCCCTATTCGAATTCCTTGTATTGACATGTGTACATGTGACAACCTTTCAAAACAGAACACTTCCATATACGGGGTAACTGAACACACATGGTCCCAATGACCACATTACAGAGAAGTATGTATCTGTTACCATAGTAATACATGGTAATACAGCAATGCACTGTAAAACACATGGGGGTAAAATATAAAAGTTACTATCATACTTTGTATATAAAATGCACTCACCCTTGGGCACTATGCGCCC
>CAUJGJ010000309.1:205000-207500 GCA_963170055.1 Halisarca cf. caerulea | reverse complement strand
TGTGTTATCTGTCCAAAGATGGAATACATCTACAGTACATCAACGTAGCATGTCCAAGAATTTCTTCCATTGAACAATGATAATTAACTGGTTGCATTTAATTTGCTAGTATTGCAGCTGACTATCACTGATTAGTCATTCAGTTTTGTTAATGTATCCAAAAGCATGCACAGTTCTATTTGAATGTCCACTCATGCAACGCACTTTCTTCCCAGACCATGATCCACACACTGTACTGCGTGCTAACACCATTGTTGTATTACGGTCTGTATCCGAAGTCCAGCCTAGGCCACACTTGTATTTTCATGTTATGCTTTGTCTTATTGTGCACTTCGTACACACACTATTGAATGATGAGAACCATCCCCCCCCCCCCCCACACACACACACCAACTCACTGTTGTCACTGTAGGAGAGAGAAGTGTCCAGGCAGTGCATGTCAGAGGGGGTTGTTGGTGTGTCCACAAAGGACCAGTCAGAAGGGCTCTTTAACCCAGCAAATCGCAATGAACTCCAGACATCTCCATCTGGACCAAGTGCACCTTGCTCAGGAAATCCCAAGAGGACTGGTACCTCTGCTTTGCAACCAGTAAGTTTCAATTTTCCGTCTTTAAATATTCCTGCACACCAAGTATTAGGCACTTGTGGAAATTTATTTCAGGTCAAAACCATAGATACTGTTGTCAAAGACATAACTCCAGAAGAGTCTTTGGTTGCCTCTACGTTTGTAGCAAGTGTTATCCAGAGTGCAGCAGTACGTACGGCTTGCTATATGTTCTCCTATTGTTATTTGTGAAATTCTGTTCAATGTGCATTTGGTTAGTGATTGATGTTCCTCTATTTTCCTCGTGCTTAACACAGGAGAAGGAGGTGTCTAGACAGTTTGTGTCTGAAGTGTTTGCTGGTGCCATCTTGAGGGAACAGTCGAAACTGCTCTCAAGTTCTACAAACCACCACGATGTTCAGAAAACTACCTCTGCACCAAATGCACTTGCCTCAGGACAATCAAAGATGTCTGGATCCTCTGCTTTGTTGCCTGTAAGTTTTGAATATCCACCTTTGAATGTAAAGGCTTGAGGCCTTTGCTGATAGTTCATGAGAGCTACATAGGTTCACTGAATTAATATGATTTTTTAATTATGTATGTGATAATACTATATGATGATGAGCATGATACGATAGCATTATGTAACATATACAAAAATCATATATTTTTTTCAGATTACCAAAACCACAGGTGTCCTGATGTATGACAAAACTCCTGGACCAGCTCCAGAAGAATCTTCAGTTGCTCCTAACTTTGTTGCTAATAGTGCTGTCAGAAGTGCTGAGGTGGGAAATTGCTCCCTTGTCTGTGTTTTGTGTTGTATTCAATTTAACTGATGACTTGATTGTGTTCTACATACATTGTTGCTGATGTGGTACATCCTACACATGCTGTCCTTGTAGGAGGGAGAAGTGTCCAGGGGGTGCAGGTCAAAGGGGGTTGTTGGTGTGTCCACAAAGGACCAGTCAGAAGTACTGTGTGGCCCAGCAAATCACAATGAACTTCAGACAGCTCCATCTGGACCAAATTGCTTGAGAAATTCCAAGAAGACCTCTGCTTTGCAACCAGTAAGTTCGGAGTTTAAGATGCATCTTTGAGTATAGGCAGATTCACCAGACATGGTATGAGTACGTATATTAACTTTGTGTTTTAAATTTAGGTCAATAAAGCCATACTGGTAGATACTGCTATCCAAGACATAACTCCAGAAGAATCTTTGGTTGCCTCTACTTTCGTAGCAAGTGTCATCCAAAGTGCAGTGGTACGGCTTACTATTATTATAAATAAATATTTTTCCAAAATTTGTTCAATGTGCATTTTATTTAGCAATGCTCCTCTTTGTGATGCATTGCTGTTGTAGGAGAAGGAGGTGTCTAGACAGTTTGTGTCTGAAGTGTTTGCAGGTGCCATCTTGAGGGAACAGTCGAAACTGCTCTTTACCCCTACAAGCTGCCACGATGTTGAGAAAACTGCCTCTAAACCAAATGCTTTGGCCTCAGGCAATGCAATGATGTCTTCAGCTTTGTTGCCAGTAAGTTTTGAACATCTGTCTTTGGGACAACTTAGCAGATATCGAGAGTGAGGTACATTGAATTAATATAATCTTTCAGGTCAACAAAACCCTTGACAAGCCTCCAGAAGAATCTGTACTAGCAACTGCAGCTGACTTTGTTGCAAGTGTCATCAATGATGCAGTGGTACGTCTGAATGTTCATCTTTAGTGTGTACCTCAATGCAGTACATTCACCATGTGTTTACATTGCACAATCATCGTTGCAGGAGAGAGAAGTGGCCCATCAATTTGTGTCAGAGGTGTTTGTGGGTGCTGCCACGAGGTTTCAGTCACAACCACTCTGTAGCTCATCTGAACCAAATGCAGCTGTGAGTCGCCATTTCTGTGTAGTCAGCCATCCATTCCTGTACTGGCACATGCATGCATGGGTCATCAGTAGT
>CAUJGJ010000309.1:172500-200000 GCA_963170055.1 Halisarca cf. caerulea | reverse complement strand
TCCATTGATATACAGAAAAAATACTATTTTTAGTTCATCGGTAAGTTATGATATAGTCTGGATACGAGTGTATATTATCATATGTGATATAAACAACAGTTCCATTTGTTTCTCCTTGAACACTGTCAAATCTCCTCTGCACTTGACCAGCCTTCCCTCCTGTAGTTTTCCTCTCGGGGGGCTTAGTCATCTCTGAATTTTTTTTCTCCATTTTCATGCAAGCACCAAGGAGAACTTTGGCTACCAGTATTTGCCTAAATCTCTCTTTTGTTCGGTGGCAGAAAGAATCTGAATATGAAGCATTTTCGGCAAAGTAATTGCCTTTACCCCACATTCCTTTGTTAGCAAATCTCATGTCAAACCCTTCGTTTCCTTGACAAATTTGTTTAGGATCAGTGTACCTTGTGCCATGAAATAGCTGTCGCTCATTAGGACTTGGATGTGTTGTATCCTGTTTCATTGCCTGCTTCTGCTGATAATATCTTCTCCACAGCACCTTATTCTGTACTCTTTGGATCTTGTAGACCTCACTGTTTGGCATTGTCTTCTTAAAAAGACGCAAAATTTCTTCGTATTCGGGTACTACTGGTAAAACTGTCACAATAGCCACCTCGTGACCAGCATCATGTCTTTCCCAGTAATTTGGCATCCCTGCATAATACAAAATTATTGCATGTTAACATCAAATCAGACAAAAGTAAAGTTCCCAGCCACAGTTACCCAAATATGTATACATTGATAAAGTTAAACACTAGTCATGTACTGTATGTGATGCTTATGTGGTGCTTCACAAAGATACTTACTAGGGTTGTAGCTAAAGCAGTTACAGGGCGGTACCACCCTACTTTCATTCTCCCCACCCTGTAATGAATCACCTGCCTCCTTTCACTACAGTATCCCCTGCTTACAAATGATCCCAAGCCCTATATGAATTTCATTGTTTCCAGCTATTTTTGTTTATTATTGTAGCCACTTGTTTGAGATCATGGGGATTATGACTATACAAGCATAAATCCACCACTTTTGTGCATGGATTAGTTAATTTTGCTTATATTGACTTAGATAAAACAAATTGTGGCAGATTGTGACAAGAATTCATTGTACTGCAATCACAGACTGATGCTATTCCCCCTCCACTTAGAGAAATTCTGGTTAAAACATAGCTTACCTGTATGACGGTCAACAGAAGTGTAGGATGCAGCTGGGCTGGAAGAGAGCTTGAACTTCAATTTTTGAATTTGATTTAAATTCTCAAAAAAGACCCGAGTGACTTTCAACACACCCTCTGCTACTTCAGCAGTGTGCTTAGACTCGTTCCTGGCATCTGGCTGTCTACAGCAAGCACCATGTTTACCCACTGTTGATACATACTCCCATGCAAACTTCTTCTGCAAACCATGATCGCCAAGCACTGTAAATTCTTTGCACAAAAGTTCAATATCTTCTGAGGACTCCAAATTCCCACGAAGACCACCGTGGACGCAAACAATGGCTTTCATTCCCTTTAGTACAGCTTCATGGCAGTAGAAGCAGACTGCATGAAAATGCTCATTTGCTGGATGCAGATACTCAGCAACTTTCAAATCCTTTTCTGCTTGTTCTTTCCACTCATCTGCTTCGCGCACGCCAGTGCGAACCCTTGCCTCTTTAACAATGTCCATGTCTTCGACAAAATCACTTAGATGGTCCCACATGCGCTTGGGTATATTGCTGGCCAGTCCACTGATAACTGAACTCTGGCTTTTGTAAACATCCAAAACATTCTGACGATTTGTGAATAATGTGTCTAGGACCTCAACTTTGGAATCAGTGAACACCCTGGTCAAAATTCTTTTATCATGCAGTACTGGTATGCATGGTTTACGCTGAAGAAATTCAATGACAATACGAAGAAGTTCCTTAAATACCCTCTGCTTTTGGCTACAACAAAGAAAATGAACATGAAATAAAATTCTCTCCAGAACAAACTCCATTTGCTTGGGAGAACAGCCATACTTAGCAACTTCCATAGTCTTTTCCAGCCAGTGGACAAAAACATCACTTGGATTAATTGGGATGTAAAAGATGCCTACATCACTTTGAGAAGTAGCAGCATCTTCCTCAATCATGGAATTCAAAGAATCAACTTGATCTGGCGTGGTCAGCTTACAAATAAGCAGAGAATTGATATTAGAATACCTCATGACATTGTCGTCAGTTTGTAAGGAGAGCTTTAGGTCTACAGATGGCAGGGTGAATCCATCGCTAGTCATCACCCTGCTTATTCTTGCAAACACAAATGTCCCATCTGGTTGACAATACTTGACTAGTTCGTTGTTGGAATATCTCCCAAAAAGCAGGAATTCACTTCCATGAGATAGGCTCACTGGCATACCAAGGGATATGGGAACATCACCATCAAATGACTTCAAGTTTCGGTCATCTAGAACATGCTCAAGGGACTGAGGTTGGGAATTCAGTATTGCAGATACATGCAGTGGTTCAATTGAGTCACCTAATACCTTCCACAACTCCTCGGTACAATGTTGTAGAATTTGGTGACTTTCCACCTGTTTAGAAGGTGGATGGAATGTGATGAACATCGTTTCTTCAAAAATCAAGCAGTACCGCACATGACGATCAACATCTAAGAACTCTTCTTTCTCTTGCAGTACTGTCTCAATTGACTGCACGCATTTAATACGCAGCTGTTGTACTGAATCCACAGCTTTCTTCTCTATTTCATTCAAGGGGCGATGCTGTTTGTTTTGAATTATGCGACAAAGTCCTGCTGAGAACTCTTTGGAAGTGATTAGCCTACAAAGCATGGTTGCAAAATTACAATAATAACTGTTTTTCCCTCTATCCCTTGCCCAATGCTCAAACACACACATATTCATTTTAGAGTTTATTGCCAGAGCAGGTACTTCCTTCACAATATTGCTGAGTTTGTTCACTCCAAGGCATTCTGGCAATGTGCGAACATTTGTCTTCACATCCAAAGGAGGTCTACATACAAATGCGTACCTTCCTTTAGGAACCCATCTCCTTATTCTAGGTGAATCCGACAGCAGGAGATGCCCAGAAGGGGACAGGAATCCATCATCTGATGGTAGGATAAGCTCAGGACCAAGTGACTGTACATACTTCACATCAGGATCACTCTCACCCTTCATTCTCAGTGTATTCACCAGAGCATTGTAGGCCACGGTGGCCTTTTGGTATTGACTAGTTGTCAGTTTGTGTTGCAAATGCTTTAGTCGAATGCTTTGGAGTACAGTTACATAATGAGAGACATGGGGGCGTTCCTTCATTCCCAGCTTCCTCATCAACACTCTGTAGGGATCCAATACCTTTGGTACAGTCACTAGGTAGGGGGATAAGCAAACCTCCGTAGGACTACATTGCTCAACAATTTCTTCTAATCTTACGAGGTTAACAGCAGATCCACTAGGGATTATCCAGCATGCCTGTTTGGAAATTAGACTTTTAATGGCACAAAACTCAGAATTTGATGAACAATGTTCCAATAAATACTGGTAATGCTGACAAAAAGTAGACGTGAGGTTGTGAGAAATAGCAGAATCAATCACAACCTGTGAATCACGAATAATTCTGGACAACTGAAGAAGATTCTGGCAAACCAGCGACACAGACATTGGGACAATCCCAAGGGCAGAGCACGCTTCAGGGTAAGTACTAATCTCATTTGCATTGCAGGTCACAACTTTGACTACCAAGCCAATCAAATCAACAGTGCGTGATTCTACACACAGAGCAGAACCATTGAAGCAGATTCTCTTCTGGGGTGGCTTGAATGCCTTGCTAAATGTTTGCTCCAATTTTACCAATTTCTCCGAGGTTGCAGGCTGTACAAATTGTAAGCCTTTCACTTCCTGCAAAAACTTAGGGTCTGGCATAGGCAGTTTGTTTTGTGTAGTCTTGCTGAGTAGTCTTGTAAAAGTCTTCAGCAAGATGCCAGAAACTGCATCACTACATATACTGGGCTCGCTATAGTACTTAGCTGCCTCTAACCATAATTCCCAGTTTGGCAAACATTGTAATCCAAGATGCTCACGAGCAAAATGCAATAAGTCTCCTTTGCACCATGGCTTTGGAAGGTGTTGCTCTTTGGGCAGAAACGATGTGAAGTCTTCAGTTGGATCGAACAGTTCAGACACTTTCTTGGATGTATTCTTCACTATAACAAATGGTGTAGAACTAAGACCACGTATTAGTGTCTGGCACGTATCTATGGGAAAAAATTTTCTACTGTTAGTGATTAAACATACTTGTTTCAGTTTGTCTACTTCAGACATTTGTTGCAAGGTAGGGAAAACAACTACTCTGTAGAATTCACTCACAGTTGGGATATGAACTCCCACCAATTTTAAAAGCCCCAAGGAAAAGCTTTCATCTCTAACAAGATAAGTAATAGATAGTGACTTTTGAACTTCCAAGAGGCCATCTGTACAAACATTATCAGGAATAAGGTAAACTGTATCACTTCCATTGATGGGCTTCCTCACATCAGTATTGGTTCCAAGTACATTGTATAGAGGTAGTTTCTTCATCACTGCCACAAAATAATCAGGCATTTTATCTAGACATTTAGAGGTACCGATGTAGTTAGTGAACTGGGCCACTTCCTTGGATGTTGCCTTTATTTCAGGGGGGAAATTACGACTGCAGTTATTTAGGATCTTTATGATGTCCAAGGGATTGGTTTCATCTGCAACATGTACAGTTTTCAACAGTGATGCAGCTTGTGTGGTTTCACCAACACTAAGACCAAGTGTAGAGAAATCAGTGACAGGCACTGGTAGTTTGCTAAGAATCTCAAGTTTTGAGGGCTGACTTAGGATACAGTCAGCTAATTGCACAGGAATGACAAGGTGATGATAGTTGGTAGGAATAGCAATGAACTCCTTAAAATGCTGCAGATAACTTCTGTTATCATATATGGAAATAATCCATTTCCAAAATTTTATCAGAAGTGGTTTAAATTTATCATCCAAGGGAATGGGTGCAGTACATTTAGGTAATTTGATGTACTGTGCTACATAGTGAGGGTCCACTCTTTTCACAGCACAACAATCATAAAGTGGTTGAGGTGGTCTAAATTGTGAGTAAATGGTTCTTGACATGAAATCACAATGCCGATCTGGTAACAGAGCCAAAATCTTAGGGTCAGGGACAAATTTTGGACCTTGAAAGATACATAAATTCTGATCTTCAGTAAGCATTATTGGAAGGTTTGGCAAGCTGGTGACACGTGGCCTTCCTGTCAGCAAATACAACCAAATATCACTGACAACAGGGAGAATGGTACTTTTTATCTTGTCAAGTTTAGCACATAGTGGTCTTAGACATTGAATCACAATATTACAATCAATGCGTCCTTGATAATGCGAGCAGGCTTTCGTCAACTGGTAGAAAACTCCATGTGGAGCATCTGTAATCTTCACTCCAAGCTGAACTAATGTACTTGGTAGTTGATCATATTGCGAATCAAGAAAAAAATACCCCTTAACCCAGTCTTTGCTGCCTTCCAAACCTAACCATGACACATCATCACCAGATTTGGGTTGCTTGGCCACAAGAATGGCTGCTTTATCCTTCCATAAGAACTGATAAACATTTCTGACTAAATCAAATGCTTTTATCGATTGTGATCCTGTTCCTCTTTTAGATCCATCAGTGGTAATTCCAGAAAGCCCTGGAAACAGGGTATAAAACCACTTGATGAGTTCCCTTTTGTCACAGAGTTTACTGGCACATTGCAGCAAATCACTATAACATCTTGCTATTATTTGCTCAGCTACCATCTTGTTCCAGTCCTTCAGATCCTCTGTCTTGGTATGTTGCAAATGTTTACGTGACTGATCAACCCAAAAGTGTCCATTGATATGTACAGGTAAGCAAGATGGGTTGTCTTCTAATGGTAGAGACACGAAAACTTTACCATTTTGCTTTAAGTCTTGTTGAATACAAGCAGCTACACCACCAACAGGAAGCAGGGAATGCGTATGCCCTTTTTTCGTGATCTCAAGGGGAAGATCTGTGCTCCCGAACCGTTTGCTCACAAACCACTTTCTCTTCATCTCCTTTCCTTTATTGCTGCGTGCTGTTACTTTGAGCAAGTGGACAAGCGAAAAACTTGGCGGAAATTCATTCAGCTTCATTTGAGATCGTGCCTTCTTCACATTCTCAGCATATGTTGTAGGATCTAATCCATCTTTCATTTTGGAAGGCACTGCGAATGTGGATGAATTATTCACAATTTGACCATCACAGGATACATTAAAAACAGAAATTCGGCGAACATTGTTTAGAAAAATCAGCATTTCAGCTGTTTCATCAAATAGAGTATGGCACATTTGTTTGAGTGTATCAACAGTCATTTTACAACCAGTGAGTTTACTTTCCCATTTCCTTGCAGAACTGGTACGTGTAAGTGGAAGGCGAAACATAGTATATCCATTTTCCCAGCCACTGGACAAACTATGGAAGCTACCTGACTCTCTCACTGCCATTTTTGGAATCAAGTCACGCAGAAAGGGTGCAAGTTGGTCAGTCATACTTGATAAGTTCATTTCCGGTTGGTTACGCCACAGCCTACCAGGAAAGGAGGTTCTTGCGTATGGCAGACACTGTCTGTTTGGATCAAACAGACAAAAGTGCTCAGGGTGTCCTCCTTGCCCATAAGATACAAACATTGGAGCATCAGTGACATGATACGCGACATTGAAACCAATTCCAAATCGTCCTATCTTGTCAGTTTGTCCTCTTTTAGAACCAACACCAACTTTAGCTATTCCGTGAAGGTCATCTTCTGTAAACTTACGGTTGTTGAATATTAGAAGTGCTGGCATGTTCTGTAGAGACTTCCAATTGTCATGATTGGTAAACAGAGTTTGACAAGGATGTGTTGTCCTTTCATCAATAATAAACGCTATCTCTGTAGCACCAGCATCTTCTGCATTCTGAATAAACTCCCTAAATATGGAAATATTAGGTTCATACTGAGTCAAAATGCCATTCAGTCGATCACAAATGTCTTCATGCTGCCCAAAGTCTTCTCCAGTGAAAATACGTTGATCAATCATTTCATCAGACAACTGAAGCATCACATCCTTCACACCCAGGTTGGTAGCAAGATGTTTCGAGATACCTTGGTGTAGGAAGTGCATTTTCTTTCCAGCCAAAGTTGGAGGCAAGGGAAGGCTATGGTCCCTGTAAGCCAGGTCATGGGCTGGCCTCAGAATTCCTTTTTCATCTGGGAGGTAGACAGTCTCCTTAGGGCAATGAAGAAACTTTGAAAGCAATTTATTGATAAATGAAATTACATTTAAATCATGAATAGCACTTTGTCCCAGACTCTGAGTAATTCTCTTCAACACAATGAGAGCAACCTTGTCATTCACAATGGATTCCACACCAAACCTTTTGAACAGTGTACTGAATTCTTTATTGGTCAAAGACAACTCCTGAAGAAATGGAGGTCGAGAGCAATCTGCAGAGATAACAAGTGTATCTGTTGATAAAAATTTGCCATCTTGCCAAATCCAAGGCTTGTTTTTCAAGCTCTGAAATACCTCCAAGTTTTCACAACATTTAGAGCTTAGATATCTATATAGCGACGGCAATTCCTTATTTAAGAATTCAACTGAGATGGCATCAATTTTTCCTTGAACATCACACCACCATCCTACAACCTTTGTCAAATGGCCCAGCACATTCTCCACATGTGGTAGTGGTTTCCATACACCCTTGAAAGCCTCTAGAAGCTTAGGTGAGCGTGTCAGACCATCAGCAACAGCACCCAACGTGAAGACTACACCAACTTCATTTGGATCATATAACTTGCTTGGAGCTTCAAATCCTGTGTCTGCTTTAAAAAAAGGAAGCAGAGGTGATGGTGGCATCATAATTGGAAGGAATGGTAAGTCAGACAGTGCTTTTAGTAACTTCTGGACCTCGATTTCATTTCCAACTGTACCCAGATGATACTCCAAATACACAAGAATGCTTTCACACATTTTCATACATTTTTCTGGAGATCCAAGAGCAGATACTTGCTTTACTCTATCAATGATATCCACATTTCGCAGCTGAATTGTTGCCATGTTTAATTTCTTCAATGCACATTGACTCTTGCCATCCTTCAAAAGAGCTTCTATGGGAAAACGACCATCACTCACATCATAGAGCAATCTAAAGTACTTATTCGTAGGATCAATAGCTTTTGAAGGCTTCACCAAACTTAGAGTACCATTGCTTTCACATGGAATGCAATTTGACTCTAACAACATCTTTGTCAGGGAGGCGTGCTTCAATGAAAGTGTTTCGTAGTGTATAAGAATAAAGCGTATTTGATTGCATACAACAACTGGGAGCAATCGCTGCAAATTGTTCAGTAAACAAGCCCAAAATTCTTCAATCTTCAAGGGATGTGGAACTGCGAAGGATCTAAAACCATTTACAAGGTTGGGGGGTACATCTGCCATTGGATGACCTGCTCCAACAAGAATATTCCTTGCTTCCAAGGAAATGGTGGGGTCAAGAATGTCAAAGTCCTCGCTGAAAATCTTGACATTAGTGAGAGGTAACCACAACCCACAATCAGACCAAACAATCAATGGCTCCTTCTCAACAACTGCCTTTCGGAAGACAGGTATTAGCCTCCCTGGCAAACTGGAGCCCTCAGGCCCATTGGGCCAAAGTGAGTAAAAGGTTTTCAGAGAACTTGTGTTTAACTGATTCTGTGACAGATACTGGAGAAGTCCAATAAAAGCATCGCCAAGTGCATCCTGTACAAGAAGTACATTCCAGCTTCCGTCTACATGCATGTCTCTCAAACTTTTCCTGTCTTTTGCTATGTCAAAGCACCCATTAATGTGACAATTAAGTGGATCCACAGGTATCGACAGTGGCAGAAAACAGAATGCTTTACCTTTACAAGAATCTACTTTTGTTCCTCCTTCGCTTTCAGATACTGGAACAGCTACTTCTGCAATAGGTACAAGACCTTTAGACTTCCCTGCATCACTCTGGATATAATTCCAGCTAGACCCAGTCCCGAAAGCTGATGAGACCATCCAATTCTGTACCTTAGCTTCATTCTGGGAACAACACTGAATAGCGAATAGTCCACAATCAACTTTCTCTCGAGGTGGCAAAGACTGTATCTGCCAATCTTTGAAGTTTGCAGTAAGTGGCTTCACCCACTTTTTCTCGATGGACAGAAGGCACTGCATTTGATCTGGTCTCATATTCTCATGAAGCTCATACAACTCAACTCTCCTGACATTCCGAAGGAAGACCAGCAATGTATCAGCTGTGTCTTTCAATGATTTTAGTAGCTGGCCAATATTGCTTTTATTATATGTGACGCGAGAAAAGGAGCTCTTTTTAGACGTTTCCTGATTTCTAAAAGGGAAGCGGAACAGAGTTCCTTGGTACCCTTCTCCTTTATCTTCTCTAATTTTACAACCAAACAAACCTTCAAATGGAGCCATTTGGTCTGAGTAGACAGACAGGAGTTGTTCCTTTTGATTTACGTAGTTGAATTGTACTCCTGGACTTCCCCCAGCAACTAAATTAGACAAATTTTCACGATGAGGATCAAAAACTGTGAAACAATTTCTACTGACAAACATTGGAAGATCTGTCAAGTGATAAACTGTGCAAAATCCCAGACCGAAACGACCTATTTTTGTAGGATCATCCATCTTAGTTGCCCCAGCTAATTCACAAATGTTATCAAAATCTTCATCTGAGAACACACCGTTATTGTACGCACACAAAGCTGGACCTTGCCACTCTTTCATACCATCAGCAAGAAGACTGTCAGTAGGGTGCTGCCTCCAGTCAATGAGGAACTTCACCTCACTTGCACCAGCATCTTCTGCATTTTGTATCAGTTCTTTGAACACATCAATGTTGTCTTTGTAGTCTTCAATGATACCTTTGATCCTTCTGATTAAAGATTCATGTTGGCCTTTCTGAGTATAGTGGATCTTCAAACCACGAGGAACTCCTATTTTGCTGGATAATGCTGGAACACCAAAGTGCCGTATTAGACGTTCTGGAACTAATTCATGCACCATATTGTACTTTTCACGGTACTGGAGCCCTGCACTCCTTTCTGTCCAGCCTCTGTCATCAAAAACACAATCCGCAGGAGGTAGAAGGAGTCCAGTTTGCGTTGGAATCAGAAAACTTGACTCACTTGTGTGATCCTTCAATGTAAAGACATATTCCAGTAGCTTGACCACTCTTGTAATATCAGATTTGTTAAATTTGAATTCCCTCATTGAATCTATCATAGTCATACAGTCCCTTGCATCAAACCATTTGCGAATACCACATTTCATCCAAAACTCCAAGGGTAGAAAATTTTCTCCATAAACTTCAATAACAGATACATAATTAGGCTTCAACCATTCTAAGGGGTGGTATGCAACTCGTGTGGGATTCAAGAATTCAGACCCAGACCAAAAGAATGGGAGATCACTATTCTTCAAATAAACTGGATCAGTTCTTGCAAAATATTGGTAAATACAGATCATCATTTTACTAGTAGTATCCCTTGGCAACGTACGGCAGTCGATCACACATTTCAAGTGGCTGAGTACATCATTTGCAGTTGGGACCTTGAGTGACTGTTCACTGATCAAATGCTGACATTCTGCATTGATGATGGGAACAGAACAACCAGCAATGTGATCTGTTTGGATACCTTCAGCAATTGAACTGGGGCACACTTCCAGCAGTTTTAGTGGTATGTGAGCTTTCTGAGAACCCCCCCATGGCAAGCCAGCTTTGGTAAACTCTTCAGGAGGCTTTGCAGAACAGAAAATGAAGGGGATATCAGCAACCTTGGACAAAAATTGATGAAATAATTTGCTAACACTGGCTTCTTGCACAACATTCTGTGATATGGTTTGGGCAACTTGCAGTGAGTTAGTGGCCAATGGAGAAACCTTCTTAGCTCTGGAAATCAAAAAATTGAGAAAATACTGTTCATTACTGCAAATCTTGTGCCATCTCTTTAGCCCAACATACTCAAGTTGGGATGAATAACTCTGGAAGCAGGAATTAGGATATACAACTTCTAAATTGTGGAAAAACTTAGATAAGTTGACTCTGTCATCTGGGTGAAAGAGCTGATTGGGATAGTACCAGTTCACATCATTAGGCACAGAGGACAGAAGAATGGGAGTACGTGAAAGAAACTGAATCAACTCGTGATCTTTCTCTTGCAAGTGGTCCAGTATCCACTGATACAAAGTTACCCTCACCGTATCTGAGATACGGTGAGGGTAAGACAAACTGTTGCTATAAGGAATGACACATTGCTGCACCAAAGTAGCCATTGAGCAAGGCTCTTTTCCCAGCAGGGTCTTTAGGCATTGCACATTATCACCAGTAACGTGTAAAATATTGGTAGGAAACTCAACATTAGGAGGAAATCTGATTGATGGTGCAGGGAAAATAATGTCCTCACATAAAGAGGTGAAGCACGGAGGATTGAAAGGAGCACACCTGAATATTGGCAAGGATGGAAGTAATTTACAGATTTCACCTGATTCCAAAGAGGAACAGAGATATGAGCACAATCCATCCTTCTCCTCTATGGTGAGCTGTGGGATATCATGTGTGCAACTCCTTTGCAACAAAGCATGTGAGAGAGTGACAGGAGTCAAATTTTGAATGACATTCTGGTGTCTACTGGACATTAATGAGATCAATCGACTTACACTTTCAGGTAAGCACACAATAGCAATTTGCAACTTTAAAGCAATAGATCCAATGACAGCATGCTCTTTCTCTATGAATAGAGCTTCATTGCTGCTAACCCAACATCCACCATTAATTTGTGACCAGTAGAGTGGAAGTTGAGCATTACACTTGATTCGCGATACAACTTTCGAAAGCAGCTCATCCCAAATGTTACCATATCGCAAGCTTCCCTTTGGCCAAATAGCAAAGGAATCAGTATTGCACTGCTCCTGACATGGCTGATATGAGAAAAGCAAAGTTCTAGCTAAAATGGCCAGAAAATAAGTGGGAGCTAGGAGAGAGACTACTAGTTCCTTGTTCCACTGTGCTTCAGGACTCTTGTCTTCACTGGATGGCCACTTTATTGCCTGCCTATCATCTTTGGGGATGAAATAGCCATGGACATGCACAGGCAACTTAGTACTCACTGGAAGTGGAAGGAAGCAGAACAGCTTTCCTTCACAAACCGACATCTCTTGAGATGTGGAGGGAAGTGCAACTGGGGTACATTGTTTCATACCCTCAATCAACTTTGCAATAATTTCATCTTCAGATGAGCCAACAACATTAAGTGGCTTGCATACCACATTGCTTGGGAGTGTAAAAGCAACTCCTGCCCAAGGGATAACATGCAATTTTTCTGATAACTCATGCAGCACATTCCCGCTAATACTTCCTATAGTATTGCATACCATCCAGTGATAATTCCGCTCTGAGCGGCCTGGAAATTTCACAGTCACTGTGCAAGGAACAAAGTGACATTCTATGTCCATGGACTTCAGTTTGTCTCTTTGAATGACAGTGGAAATTGATTTCGACATAATAGAAATTTCAGCAACTAAAGTCCTTTTTCCACCTTGGACCAAATCTTTCTTGTACAAGCAAATCCTTTTAACATTCTTTAGAAACAAAAGGAGATGTGGGGCATCTCTTTCAAGACCACTTAGCAATTCTTCTACAATCTCTTCTGGAGAGTAACATTTGGTAGACAGATCAGATGGTTTAAGACGCAGAGGAAATCGAAATATGGTTGCATTGTAGGAGGGCAGAGATGACCTAAATTCAAAGATGTCCTCGAATGGTGCAAGATGATCAGTATGTTTTTGGTTCTTCAGTTCACTCAATGTGAATAATTTTCCTGTTCTGCGTGACCCATCTTCATCTCGTTCATCAATAAACTCCATATGAGGATCAATAATTCCAAGTTGATCGCCACTCAATATGATAGGAATATCTGAATAAAAAAGGGTTCAAACATGACACTGAAGCATGTACTACTATGCAGAAGCAATGGAAGAATTTGGAGGCTAATTTGTTGTGAAATTGTAACAACAATACGTGAAACTTGTATTAATATTATAATTGCAATACATGCATGACTAAGGTCCTGCATTGTACATTGTGTACATGTGAATTATGTAAATAGGACGGTTGTGAGTGAGACTGTGATGCTTCCAAATGATGTTTAGAAATGGGTTTAGACTTAATTGGAAGTGTTTAAAAGATGTAATCTGGTAAAGATCTCATGTAGACGTTTCAACCTTGTGGGTTGTCATCAGCAGTTGTACGCACAGTACAATGGAATCACATTACAATAAACTGTTCACTATACCAGAAATTCACTATAGCTAGTTGAAGTTTCATACAAGAACATTCACGTGCTGGACCACATTTTCTTGTTCACTAGAATATGCAAAAATTCAAGGTGTAATGTAGAGGGTTCTTTATATTAACGAGCTTCCACTGTATACTGTCTTGTGAGTTGCATGCCCTTCACCATTGGTGATGGGCTTATTGTCAGAACACTTTTGGTCATGTGACTTCTGCTCTTAGCATGAACAAAAAGCCTTCGGGGTCCAAGGTCAATCCAAGATTAGGCCAATATCAAGCTAAAACAACAGTTCAAGAAATATCCTAAGGAAATGCTTGACAGAATTGAAAGGATGACTGGGATGATGGATAATTATCACAATATTGTCTAAAATGAATGATTCCCTACTGTGAATGCTCAGCTTTATCAACATATCTGATCAAGGTCTGTGTGGCATGCAAGACAAAGAGCAGTGAGAAGCATGCAAGGACTCTTGAATGGAATTACCATGCATGTCAAATAATCTAGTGGTGGGAAGCAAGGCTTTTGTAGTCCGGGTAAAGCATTTGGAGAAAAAAATGGCCCCAGCAGAGAAAACTTATACACCCATGACATCTTGATACCAGTCTGATCTTGGATTGATCTTGGACCTCTTTCATTCACCATTAGAAAAGTTCTGAAGTCGACCATGTGACTAGAACTATTCTTGTGGGCTATACTTTAAAAGAGAAATTTGCAAGGCACTTCAAAACTGCTGACGATAAAATATAACAGGGTTGAAATGCCGAGATGAAGCACTCCCTTCACCAGACTGTGAACTGGACCAAATCCAATGGACCCATAATGGATTTCCAGCATCAGCTACATACGTATACACAGGGCTTGCTTTTGCTGACCTGTTATATGATGAACAGACTGGAAACCAATTCCAAAACGACCAGTTTTCTCTCCTTCTTCCATCTTCTTGCTTTGATAGAGCTTCCCGATATTTTCCCAATCACTGTCAGAAAAGGTAGCATTGTTCCAAGCCAGAAGAGATGGACCTTGGAAGTCAGCCAGACTCTTCTTCCACAATTTCCCTTTAGGATGACTACAATAGTCCACAAGTAACTTGACTTCACTTGCTCCAGCATCATCAGCATTTTGCACTAATTCCTAAGGAATAGAAAAAATGAAAACAATTACATACACATTAGTATATGTATTACACAAAAAATTATAAAAATAAATTGGCCAAACAACAATTCTCTCTTGCAACAATAAGGTGACCCCATACATGTGCCAAAGAACATTGCTGTGCATTATACCTAACTTTAACGACCATACATGATTGCAGTATACTAATTGTGGATGAATGGTGTGTGTGTGTGTGTGTGTGTGTGTGTGTGTGTGTGTGTGTGTGTGTGTGTGCGTGTGTGTGTGTGTGTGTGTGTGTGTGTGTGTGTGTGTGTGTGTGTGTGTGTGTGTGTGTGTGTGTGTGCATGTGTGTGTGTGTGTGTGTGTGTGTGTGAGTGTGTGTGTGTGCACACGTGTGTGTGTGTGTGTGTGTGTGTGTGTGTGTGTGTGTGTGTGTGTGTGTGTGTGTGTGCCAGTGTGTGTGTGTGTGTGTGTGTGTGTGTGTGTGTGTGTGTGTGTGTGTGTGTGTGTGTGTGTGTGTGTGTGTGTGTGTGTGTGTGTGTGTGTGTGTGTGTGTGTGTGTGTGCGCGCATGTGCAAGTGTGTGTGTGTGTGTGTGTGTGTGTGATTCAGGGGTGTGGATTAGAGAAGTGTCCGCAATTCAGGGGTGTGGATTTGAGGGGTTCCACTGTATATTGGCCTATACAATAATTGTCACAGTACTCTTGATATAGAAATTATACACTTAAAGCAACAAATTCACTTAAGCAACTTCTTCACTTGATATAAGGATTGTACCTGCCTCCCGAACAAGGGGTGAAGGCGGCCTTCGGCTGCCTTCTCCCCTAGTCAGTATAATTTAATAATGTATAATTTTAAAAAGAGGATACTAGTACTAACCCACCTATGTATAATAATAATAATAGTCTGGTATTTTCTATTGACTGCACATGACTAATGTAATATAGGGATATAGTTGACAAGTAACTACAACCCAGAACTGGCAATCTATTCCATAAGAGAATTATAGCACAGTAGCTGACTTCAAATTAGCAGAGTCTGACAAGAACAAATTAACAGTTGAGATGAAATAAGTTACTAGTTTCTCATCCTTTCCAGTACGTGCAATAGTTTTGGCCTCCCCTGCTCAATTCTTCACTCATTCTCATTGAAATACATGTATTATGTGATGTATGAGATTATTGCACACAAGCAACTTGACTAAAAGGCCCCTAAGAAAGTACCTTACCTACATGTTTTGATGCAATTCATTGGTAGATTATAATTATTGAAACCTAGATTGTTAATCATTAGTGGTCATTTATTACCTGTTACACTTCGTAGGATGAAATGAAATATAGCATTATAAAGTACAACCCCACCTTGTGTACTAAAGCTGAAGATAATGAATCATGAAATTAATAATATTTTTATACAGAACAATGTAGCATGCATGTAAGTATTATGCACTACAATGATATAATACATTAATTCACACCAGATACAAGATCTTTAGATGCAATGACATTTATACCATGCAGTATGGTACAGGTAGCTGGTAGGTTGAGGAGTATTGGCTGGTGTGTTTGGGAATTTGGACAGCAAGACGTTAGCAGTAGTGAGATTAAAGAACTGTCGAAGGGAAATTTGAAGAGTATGTTGTGGAATGTTGCATGGAGGAGAGTGAAAGATGGATGGTTAAAGGAATTGAGTGAGAAACCAAGTAAGCTATGTTGAAGATACTGGTTGATTGTGGTGTGGAGTTGAGCTGTACATATGTGCAAGACAAGAGTGATAGGAGAATGATGGTGAAGTTGAGGGATGGTACTGCTCCACTACAGATAGTAAAGGGTAGTTGGCAGGGGGTGAGGTGGGAGGAAAGGGAGTGCAAGCAGTGTGACAATGATGAAGTGGCGAATGTATGTCATTGGATGGTGGAGTGTGATGTGACAGTGTGAGGGAGCCTCTCCTGAAGTTGATAAAGAATGCATGTTGATAAGGACTTTAAACAGAAGACTTCAACCATTCTTGCCCATGCATGCTACAACTACCATATCCTCAATTGTAATTCACCCCTATGGGCCGCTAGGTTTCATTAGGTATTAAGTTCTTAAAACTATAATATTATATAGCATACATGCACTGTTTTGCTTTCTGCTTCATTTTATTGTACCTGTGAAGTGCTACTCAGGACCTTTGTGTGTCCTAGTACCCCTCAGTTGCGTATGGTGCAAGTTAATAATAGCAATGAATAATAATATAATATACCTTTAAAATTTGTCCTTCTGTATAATTTCCCAATATTCTTTTCACAGCATGTGTGAGAGGTGGCAGTTTAGTACCAAAATCGACTTTGTTTTGACCTAAGTAATAAAATTCCAATGTTAAATTTACAATGTATAAGAAAATTGAAATAAATTTATGTACAGCAGAACTTGCTTAGAAAGTACAAGATTGGCTCACTCCTGGAAAGTACATACCATTCCTCTTGTCCCTGGCTCAACCATGCAGTTCATAATAATACTATACTTTGGTGCCCCCTTCCAGTACAGTGTTTTTACTTAGCCTTAGACTAATAATTTAACAAGTTTTGATCTCACTAATACTATTCTATCAATACCACTAGTGGACGCCCACCCATCATTATGGGGGGCCGGAGGGAGTCAGTGCCCCCCCCCCCCCCCCCCCCCCCCAATAAATCAGCAGTAGGGCTGGGCCCCCAATAAGGTAACTGGTCCAGGTCCCCTGCACAAAAAAACATGTCAATCAAAATGAAATAAGATAAGATTTTTGGTACATGTAACATTTAACTGAGTTTCTCAATGGTGCATAGTATTAAATTATGCTTAATTGATTATCACTGAAGTGACAGATATAAGTTCGCATAAATCAGGGGCGGCGGTAGCACCCAAAAAGTGTGGGGGTGGGTTCTCTAATATAGATATGCTTTCCTTTGTACCCACAATGACATATACCCCCCACCCCCACCCCCACAGTATATTTCTACTCCACTATTTCGCCACCACCCCCAATGACCACTATGTGAACGACCAGGCCGATTTACACGGCAAAATTAATGAAGAATCAAAAAAAGGCACTTGAAAGTTCACAAATAGGGTAAAGTGGGGGGAACTTGGAACAGGGCCTGTGTCTTTTGCTATGATTAAGCTGCCCAGCTATACACTTGCTACTGCTGAATGCCCAATTTACGGAGATACTACTGGCCAAAAATTGTACCTGTAGCTTACTATTGACACTGCTTGTACTCGGCCGTTCCAAGTTACCCCGCCTTACGGCGTATACAAAAAGCCCACATTCAAATAGGAGAGGTGAACCGCCCGGGGCACCCGCGAAATATCCTCGACCTTAGACAAGTGATTGTACCTCGGATTGTACCTATAGGACCACAAGGGTAAGTGAACCTCGATGAATGTCGTGTCCCTGGTCAACAACGCTGGACTCTCGTATAGGTCTACGTGTCGACTAGTAGACCAGTGGATTGGATCACAGACCACAGACTCTATGGATGGACTGACACCGGTAATAACTGCAAACAAAAGCACGATCATCTATAGCTATTCTATCTAAACTGGTCCTCATACCCACCTCCCCTGAACGCCATTCTTCTGGCCAAGGAAGGCAAGCGTCCACATAGGATACGGACAACGGGTCAAACTACTTATCGTTACCGAAATCGTGACTAGTACGTTTATTTATATTATATGCTTGGAATAATATAATTTTTAGACTTCGGTTTCGGTGGTGGTTCGGTTCAGAGAACAAACGTTAGGTGTTTGAATTCCAAATACCAAGAAATCCGTATTCTTCCCTGTAATCTATCGTGAGTGTACATAATATAATAGTCTTTTTACAATCATAGACCAATGACGCATAACTAGAATCACAACATCCATGAAGTCTGTGCAGGATCGCTAATGTTTCTTCTGCATTCTTCCGGTAGCAATTTGTCCAATACACCAAAAAGTAAGCCCTATACCAACGACTGAGAACACCATAACTCCTCTGTATGCAATGGCATCAAAAGACCCTCTGCGTAGGAACACAGGGAGGTCGGCAGTTGTTGACTCCTGCAGGGAATAATAGAAATCAACAATTAAATTGGTAGAAAGAGCAGCAAACTTCCCACAATACATAATACATACGTAACTGCACCATGGGTGCTACAAGCCCTAGGAAACTAACAGTATCCCGTGGTCAGAGAACTCAATAACTATTCAAGTTGACCAGTTCAACACTACAAGTGACTCTCAAAATGTTACAGTAATCAGACGAAGAAATAGCGTATTAGAATACAACGACAGCTGTGAACTGTTGACTGTGTCAAGTAGTGCTATTTAGACCAGGTACATTCAGCACAGATGTATGCTGCACTTCCAACTAGAGAACCTCTAAATAGTGAAATAATGGAGGAGGAGGAGGAGGAGGAGGTGCCTTCTGTATAAAGCAAAACAATAGCCTGTTATATTCTAATACAATATTTCTTCGTCTGAAATCTACGCAGAAGACCAGGATGATTAGGTGTTATGGTAAATGCACAAGTCTTGAATCAATGTTGGATGACCTTCGCAGACCCCCATGGTATTTGATGAACAAATTCCAATGTATGTGCTCATGAAACTAGGACTAGTAATAAACTGTTTTTGGAAAGTATATCAACTGAATGTGGTCGAAAATCTTTTCAATATCAAGGTAGTGTATCATGGAATGCTCTGCCTCAACATCTGTGAGATGCAAACTCTGTTACTCTGATTAGAAGGCACTTTGATTCATGTTGAATTTTGTAATTCATTAATCAATTTTGATTTTCAATGATGTCATTTCTTTACTATTATTATATAGCACTAGACAAAATTATTAGTATCAATTTTTTCTCATATGCATGCTGGTATCCCAATTTCAAATTTATCACAATTATCTTATTTAATGTATGTACTTGTATTAAATAGGACGCCCAGGTAGACCAGCTTTGCTGATGGGGCATTTCCTATCAAAAATTAAATTTATCTATCTATCTATATGTGTACTCACCCAGGTGCCACCAAAAGTACGCACTTGTCCTTAGAACATACACCGAATATGGTAGCCCCTCCAATTCACTTATGGCAGGATAGATTGTGTCTCACTCGTCTAGCACATTTACAAAGTTAGATGAAAGCTTTAAATGGAGAATATGAAACAAAAAGATCCAGAGATCCAATGCTGGTGTACACCTTGAGATGCACAGATTCACACATTTCTGCAATACTACTAGTGTTGCCATGATACTATTATATGCATGTACATTCCAATAAAATATTTAATTTATGAGGCTGTAATATGAAGGGCGTTTTTTGAGGGGTAAAGTTCTCAAGGATGCTAAAAATTTGTAGTAAAAATAGTGGTTCATGCAAGAAGGAAATTAAAACTTGTAGTAATACTAACTCCCGTGAATGAATATTTTATGGCTCCTTTCTCTCCAAACCAGGAAAACCACAATTGTTTAAACCCTCAAAAAAACAGTACCCCAATATACTATGTACATATGTTACAATACCAATTGGTGGTTTGTCATAAATTAGGATTCTCAATTTCCTCAATGACAGGTAACTACTCATTTTAGGTAGTCTCCTGTCCTGGTGGTGTTGTAGTCTCTGACAAAATGTCAAAATTGGGGTTTGTGGTAAACCAGACTACATTTTGAGATAGTGACATATTCAATGTCAAATGACTCCTCTTTAACATCCGGGGAAGTATGTGGATGTCTATGTATATAAACGAGAAACTCATACATTATGACTGCACTACTAGTCTTGTGGGAGGTTCATTTAGTATGCCTTTCACATGCATCCTGTACAATACAAAGTGCTTTTAGCATACGTATCTTATCATCAATAGTACATAAGGTCAATAAGATGTACCACAATCACTGTGGCAAGACTAGTCTCACGTAGCTAGACCCTACACACTTCTTGCCATGTGTGGGTGAGTAAGGTCTGGTTCACGAGACTCTGGCAAGACTAGTATCAATGTTTACAGACTCCAAATGCTGAACAATGAATTGCCTTTTGTATTTCTTTTGGAATGGAGAAATAAGACGGAGACAGAAGGGGTACAAACATCAGAAAGGTGATCTCTCTGCATAGTATGTAACCACACAAAAACACAAAAAGCAATGCAAAGAATTGATACTAACCACATCAAAAAGCAAACAGGACAGAAACTTACAGTGAACAGTTTTTGAAATAATTTTGTCCTGTTCATTCTGTGGACAATTCCCCCTCCACTTGGTGATGATGGTGAAGGTGCAGCTGCTACACTGCCGTGTGGAGGAGAGGGTTTTGCTACCCGTGGCGGCTCAGGTTCAACAAAGCTCTAGGAATAGAGACGCAGAGAAAGGAATCTGTTTATGATGTGACAAAAACAATAACATACACGATGGCTGGATAACATTCATGCTTGTATTACCATTAGGTAGCTTAGGTAGCATGGCACTCCATTAACACAGAAAACAATAGATAACTTTAACCGGTCGAGTATCTATGCTTTAGGCCTATAATACATAACAATTTGTATCAAATACCTGTCTATTGTAAGCCGAAACAACATCTGCTGGCTGTATTCTGCTGGTTATTTGGCTGTATTTATAGTACATTTTGTAGCCACGCCAACTGTCGAAATTGGGGAAAACCCTAATTAGGTAAAAGGGGAGTAATCACATGAACAAAATGGCAGGCAGGAAACTGTGTTGAAGCTTGTTTCACTGGTAAGCACTCTAAAGAGACAGTTGGCATGGAAATTTAATCCTAGTAACTACTATAAGATTATACGCCAATCATTACATCATTTTAGTGTAGGTCTTCGGAAGTGGATGTGATTCAGAGTCCATTTATAAATCGTCCATTATTGGTCCACATGCAGTGTTCTACAGTTGGGAAGGTCTAGTCGTATCAAGTTTTGCGTCCAATATTAGGAGTTTTCTATTCTCGAATAGCGGAGTGAATTCCATAGCTTTAACATTCTTGGTGGGAGTGAAATACTAGTACGTATCTACGTGTATATATTTGTGAAATGCCGCGTGAATCATGTCTTCTTGTTAAAGCTGTTTACAATAGAATATTGTAGTGGACTAGTATTGAGTGAGTTATGTTCTGTGTGCAATCAGTATAACTATTGCAAACTGTAGCGTGCATGTGTCACAACTTCCTTTTGGTGATGCACTTTTTGCCTACATACAACCCCTGCCCCTGTATTTTGGTCGTATGTGTTATCTTTGTGGTAGTTTGGGTGTATCTGGTACAGATTTGGGAGCTCCCTCATCAGAGGAGACAAGATTGTATGTTTATTATCTATTTTGGTTACAGTCTTCAACCATATGTGTTTGAGTCCACTGCCATACTTGTTCCAATTAGCACACCTCTCTAATAATGGCACCCCTTTGACTTAATGGTAATATTTTTTTGTTGCAAAAAAGAACCTCCAGAATGGGAAAGCTATTTTTAGGATACTCCTGACTGGTGAACTACAACTGCGGAATACAAGTGTAGGCATTGATTAACTCCTTCTCATGATCGAGCACCTCTCCAATTAAGGGCTCCCTTCTGTAGACATGGTAGCCACACAAAACATAATCTACGTACCTCCCTTGTGTGGACTCAGCGGGCAGCCATTTTAAATTGATCAAAAATTTGTTCTCAATTACTAAGCGCCTTTCTAATGATAGTGCCCAGTCAAAGTACATATTTGTATTTTGCTCCTCTTTAATGAAGTACCGTCTGCTCCGTTATTTTATTTTGTGGGTGTGCCAATTGGAACAAGTACAGTACTTAGTGTATCTTGAACCTACTTTTGGTCTTATACACCATCTATTGTCAACAGGATGTTGTTTGACCAGCGTAGTGGTATGGTGGTCAATGGTAGTTTTGTCTATTGTTAGGATCTACGTAAGAGTGAGATATGATTTCACCGGATGAAGATATTACAGACCCTTTAAGGGCATCAGTTAGCAGTGATGAAGATTATCATGATGTTGAAAACGTATCAGATTTTCAGGCTCTGGACAGCTTGGTTCTAATTGCTGACAAGGAACATCCAGTTCCTACAGAAACCTCTTGTGAGGAAACAATGGTGTTTGGCGACAATAGTGACAGTGATGAACCTTCTAATAACAAGACTGCCAAGAAGAAGGTTGAGTTCAAGACAGATGATTCACTGGCTGTCCTATTCCCCACTGGTAGACTGTGGGAGCCTGGTATGCTTTCTGTAGTTTGCTTTAGTTGGCATCTTGTAACCATTTTCTTCCCTTTTTTCAGACCCTAATGAAATGGCAGTTGACATGATCGAGCTGTACAATGAAGCTTGTGCTCTGGAGCGTATTAAACCAATTCAGAAACTTCTTGAACAGCTAGAGGTACGTACGTATGTGTGTAATACATCTTTGTACTTACATTCTGTATTTTCAGCATGTACGTATGTATGTAAATCAGTACAGTTGTGACTCTTTAATCCAGCCATATTTGTTGTACTAAAAGATGCTGGAATAAAGAGAGTGCTGGATTAACCAAATCTTATAATGCACTGTGCACATTGGGTACGCATTTCTACTGGCTGGATAGCAAGGGTTCTTGATTATCAACGGCCGGATTAAAGAGTCATAAATGTACTAGTTGTATGTATGTATATCTGGTATGTACATACGTACGTAGTATGTACCTTGTGTACATTATGAATTATTACGTATGTTTAGTGCTTTGAGAGTATTCATAGTCTCTTTGTACTTGCACCCACTGTGGTCTTTCTGTTTCATTTATACAGAGATTGGATGATCTGAATACACCCATCGATACCTTGGACCTTGCTGGGGTGCGACTGGATCACAGAACCTGTGAAACCTTGGAGATGGTTCTTGGAAGACTTTGCATGACATGTTTGGACATACAAAAATCAGGAGTGGAAGATGATGTGCGTATGGTAGTCTTGTTAAAATGTAATGCGCTCAATGCCACTTTGTGAACATTTACAATGTTCCTGTTGTACGCTTTGTTGTAGGGTATGATTGCCATTTGTGAGATGATAGAGTACTATGAGTGTGTGTCCAGACTCAACATTGCACACAATTCCAAGCTTAAAAGTCGTGCTTGGCTCTCTCTAGGAAGAATGTTAAAGAATGTAAGTGTGTTATTCTATATTGCTTCACGGCAATAACTTGTAACCTGATAAGTGTCTTTCTTCAGTCACCATTTATTGATATGCTGAATGTGTCGTACTGTGGACTGGATGACCAAGGTCTCACCCTACTCCTTCGATCGGTCAGGGCCAACTGTGCTCTGCGCACACTGTACATTGATGGCAATAGTCTGTCTGGTAAAGGATCATTTATTCTAAGTAAGTGAACGGCATGTATGTATTTCTATGAGTACACATATGTTTGCTACATGCATATGATCTATTTACCTACCTGGGTACCTGTTACAGCTGCTTCTGTGTGTATTTACATATGTAGATGTGTACATACATGTTAGTACACACACACACACACACACACACACACACACACACACACACACACACACACACACACACACACACAGATTCTCTACAGAAATGTCTTCATTTATGCAGTGGCTGCAATGAAGTTCAATGAAAACCTTCAAGAGCTCCACATAGCCAACAACAACTTATTACCTGAAGATGCCATGAACATTGGAGGGATATTGCGAACTAATCATACCCTGAGGGTACTCGACATGAGGGATAACTACATACAGGTTTGGACTATTCAGTCTTATCAATATATATATACAGTATATATATATATATATATATATATATACTGTATATATATATTTAACTTGCACTCTCCAATGTCTGTAGGATGTTGGATTGCGTCATGTGTGTGTGGGGCTAGCTGAACAGCAGCATGGACTCCATTCTCTCAATATTAGCAACAACAGCTTCACTCCAATGGGGATGGAGCATCTAGCGGCCATGTTGGTATGTACATATTCTTCTAAGCATAACTTACATACGAGGGTTTCTTGCACTTAGGAATGAATATCTTCCTTTTGCAGCCTTGTACAAGAAGTTTACAAGAGATTAATGTCGGTAGTAATCGAGTTGGAGATTCAGGGGTAATTCAGCTGAAATTAAGTCTTTTAGTCAATCAGTCTGTAACCAAAATAGTCCTGGTGAACACTCGTATAACTTGTGAAGGTAAATCATGCCATTGATGTATGATTTTTATAGATACTTTTACATGTGAATTGTATGTGCTTGTATGGACAAATTCACATACACACACACACACACACACACACACACACACACACACACACACACACACACACACACACACACACACACATGCCTGTGTGCATGTTTGTTTATTTATCCTTATCAGTATGGTCATAGTAGTGTTTTTTCTGCACATATTTTGTGTTTTATCTTTAAAGATTCTCTTATATTCTGCAATGTCCTGTAACTTTTTCCCATACAGGAGCCATAGCTGTTGCAGAAATTTTAGCTGAAAACAAGAATTTGAGACAACTTGACTTGAGGGACAATGATATCAGAGTAGCGGGTCTTATGGCACTCAGTTTGGCACACAAAATGAATCACAGGTTAACTCAACTGGATGTACCAAAGGCTATTAAGTCTGATCAGGTAATGAACGACTTCTGAATACACCTTTCTTCATGTGTGTAGAACAGTGTTCTTCCCACATATTTAAAGTCATATCAGCCTGGTATTCCTTCATATCAGCCCATGCTCAGAAAGGACAGAAAACTATGTATACTGTTGTTTACAAAGCTAAGTGAAGCCTGACAAGTTACTATCAATATTTACTCTTGCAGTGAAGCCATAAATGTGATATTTCCTTCACGTCAAGCACCCTCAATACACCAGATGAAATTCGGTCAAAAATTAGCAAAGAATTAGCCTTTTTGAAGTAATTTTTGCTTAGTTTTTGGGAAGACTAATATGAATGCCTTTGCAACACTTTCATGGGGAGATTAACATACTTAAAAGTATGTTATTCACCATGATTAGGGACAAGTGGACCACAATACCTTCATATGCTTCCCACATGTTCCTTATTTTCTGGGATAACTCTGGTGTAGAATAGTATTTGATTTCTAGGATAAAAGAGTACGTATTTCATTGTATTTTGTACACCTACACATACGTATGTACGTACATAGTGATGTAGCGTATGTACTGTAGGTTATGTATCGGATGACTTTTGATAGTAAGTAAGTGGATGGGTACTACACACTTAGTGTGAATTGATTTATTGTGGGCACATCAGTTACAACACCTCTAGCAGTGCTCCAGCAGGTGTATGAAAAGGAACAATTAATCCATTCCAGAATGTGTTTCATTAATACTTTTAGATCCACTTTCTGTACATACATATGTACGTACGTATGTACATACGTATATATTTAGATCTACTGATGTACTGAATATGTAGAATATTTTGCTGGTTGTGAACTCCACTATACAAGAACACAGGGACCAAAATGAAATTCGTCTGCAGTGTATGTACATACATTACATCATACGTAATAGACTGATTTTTTTCTGTAACTCTAGAGAGATAAGGCCATGATTATGGACCTTCTTCGAGATATTGAAGCTTCAACTTTAAGGAATATTCAAGAAAAAGAGAAAGAAGATGCCAGTGTAAAACTAAAAGGAGGTGATGAAGTAGAAGCACCACTTTCTGAATCTGGTGAGATGGAGAAAGTTGAACTTCCTTCTACTTTGGATGTTAGTGAAGAGCAAGAGGAAAGAGAAGAACAAGTGGATCCTTTTGAGGCTGTAGCACCTGTTGTAGGTGATGGTAGTAAAGTTGATGAAAGACGTCTGGATGCTGTAGTCATATTTGAACACCAGATTGAAGAGCATTCGAGTAGCCCAGATGATGAATCAAGCAGAACCAGTCCTCCTATGGATGTCCAGGAACCTAGTGACAATGTTTTGGGTGATACCCCACAGGACCTTCCAGATCTGCTAGACCAAGCTAACTCACGTGTTACCTCTTGTGAAGATAAAGACAAAGAAGCAGATTTGGATCAACATAGTCCTGATGACCTTCCACTACGGTCTACACACGCACCTGATGTTACTGACCAGCTTACTTTGGATGTAGCCAGCCATACTGGATCTGTGTCCACCACAGACACTCCTGATGTAACGTCTCATCTGGATCAGCAGAGTGGGAGAGCAGACACAGTTGATCTCTTAAGTGAAGGTGTGCATGTAGTTATATATGTGTGGCTGTGGAGATTTGTGTCTTGATGTACCGTATGGGCGCTAATTTTAAGGGACTTTATTTTCACGAATTTCGCAAATGAACCAGTATTTGTGCAAATACAATCGCCAGTATTTGGCTAGATATGTACATAAGTTATTTGTCAAAGATAATATTATAGTAGGGGCTGGTCCATTCACGAAAATATAATCATAAATTACAGCCAAGATTTTGATTCGCAAAATATACATCCCGTGAAGATTAGCGCCTCCATGGTATGTCTGTTTAGAATACTATTCACATTATTTCTTTAACCACGTACATCTCCATGTACATAGGGAGTCAGAATACAACTGACAGAGCTCTGGATCTGGTGGAGTCCGCCGCAACATCAAAAGGTTCTCTTGGCAATGCATGAAATTGTTCATTTTTGACACTTGCTAATCCCCTAATTCTTACAGTACAGTAGCAGACATAATCTTTATTTTGTGTGTAAGTACTTGTTCCTTAGAATAGTAGTGTGAACGCAGTCTTAGGTTAGGTTAGGTAAGCTTATTTTATCTGGAAGTGCCTTTAGCCAATGGTTACTATCCTAGGCGCCCAGGAAAATATACAAAAAGCAAAAATAGATTTAAAAAAAGGATAGAGAAAGGAAGAAAATATAAATGAAATAGTCTTATGTGAATTAAATTGCAATGAATCAAAATAAAGGACATGCAAAAAATATCAGTAGATCATTGGCAAATTACGTGAGTAGTCTAATGAAGCAACATTA